>CAUYON010110893.1:0-17487 GCA_963573935.1 Arctocebus calabarensis | reverse complement strand
TTAAGCGATTCTCTTGCCTCAGCCTCCCGAGTAGCTGGGACTACAGGCGCCCACCACAGCGCCCGGCTATTTTTTTGTTTTTGCAGTTCGGCCGAGGCCGGGCTTGAACCCGCCACCTTCGGTATATGGGGCCGGCGCCCTGCTGGCTGAGCCACAGGAGCCGCCCAATTCCACTAATTCTTTATAGAGTCTTCTGTAGTAGCTGCCTCATTGTCCCTTGGGGGAGTTCCTCTGTTTTGGTTTTTCCTGTTGCCTGAATTTTTCTGTTAGTTCCTCTTCATGTGTTCTTTCTTCTTGTTCACCTCTGTGTCTTCCTTTTTCCTTCTCACTACCTCCTTTGCTTCAAACTACCTTGTCTCAAATCTTAGGTCTTGAAGTAGCCTCAGCCTGAGCAAAGCCAAACTCTTCCTTCTGGCCAAATAGTTTTAAGTCCTTGCTCTTGATGATAATATGTTACAATATGTCACTGGGATACCAGGTGGTGCTGTGGGTTTTTTAGGAGACAGCACAGCCAGCAACCTCTATGGTCCATATTCCAAACTGAATTGTCTTCAGTGATTGCCTGATTGTTTCCTCAGCATTCAGACCCTGCTAATTTAGAATCTTAAAGCTCACAAAAATCCTTCAGGTCAGATTTCACAGTACCCCCTGACTTAGTTCCCATGGGGTGTGGGAGTCCCTCAGCCTGTCCCAAGAGTGGAGTTCTAATCCCGACAGGCAGAATTGAGACAGCTGTGGTTTAGGCCCCTGCTAGAACCTTCTCATGACCTTTTCACAATGGCATCCCTCGGCAGTGGAGACCTTCTCAGTATGGCTGCCTCACTTGCCACCAAACCTATGGCAAATCCACTCCATCTGGCATGGAAATCTGGTTGCTGTATACTATTCAAGTCTGTCCACTCTTCCAAGCCTTCTACTGAACACTCAGCTTCCCTTAACATCTGAAAACTCTGGAAAGGCTTCCTCCTGTCTCGGACCTCCATGAAGGACCAGCTGATCCTAGTCGGTTATAATCACTTGCCTAATTTATCAGATTTTCACCACTCCAGATCATATGCTATATCCAGCTCACCACTGCTGGGCTGTGCTCCCTGAGGCATGACTCTGGGTAAGGTTCCCACACCAAGTATTAGCTGGGATCTCTCTTTTTTCATTCTAGGAAAGCTCAGCTGAATAGTCCTCCTGGTTGGCCACCTTGCTCTGTCCCCTCCCTCATCTGAAAGTCTCTTCTCCGTCCTGGGAAAACTGGAATAGTTGGTTGCCCTAAGTAGAGCAGGCCAGCTGAGCCTAACAAGATCATCCAACACTTAACCCATCTGAATGGTGACAAATAAATGTTTATTGCTGAATGTCACTGAGATTTCTGTGGTTATTTGTTATATAGTGATAGCTAGCCAATACAGTGAATTTACTAGAACACTGTTAAACCTCATGTATTCACATCACAGCAAAGCAAATGTCGTGTTAAAATTCAATATAGTATTTGCCATAAAAACATAAGTGCATCATAGGATCACAGAATTGATAGGAAAGTAGAGAAATTATCTGGGCTGAGCTTAAATTATCTGGGTGATTATTGTATGCTATTTATATTATTTATTCTTTTATATATATCTTATCACTCAAATTAAATAATAACCATCTTTAACTTATTATAATATATAACCTTAGTTGCCTAACTTGTTATAATATATAACCTTAGTTATAACTAATTTTATTTGTAGATTCTAACACTGTATCTTTGTCATGATAGATGCTAAATAAATGGTACAGATGATGAATATAGGAAATATTAATTGACTTGGATGACATACCTTTTTCCTGGTTCCAGATAAGGTTCCTATCTTATGCTTTCTTAGCATCTGCCCCATCATAATACTTATTACACTTTATACTAGTCACATTTATTGCTTGATAGCCACAACTAATCTGTATGTTCTGGGAGGCCGGGGTCTGTTTGTGTTGTTTTCTGTATAGTTTGCTGATGCTGCCATAACAAATATCACAGACCAGGTGGCTTAAGGAACAGAGATTTATTTTCTTGTGGTTTCAGAGGCGAAAATCCCAGATCCAGGCATCAGTAGATTTGGTTTTTTCTGTGGCCTCTGTGCTTGGCTGCAGATGGCCTACTTCTTTCTCTGTCTTTCTCTGACCTTCTATAAAGGGTCATCCCTCTATCTGCTCAGGTTTCTGGTGTCCCTTTGTGTGTCCGTATTTCTTCTTATAAGGACACCAGTCATATTGGATTAGGGCCCATCCCAAAGACTTCATTAAATATTTTATCTCCAAATATAGGCACATTATGAGGTACTGAGGGTTAGGATTTCAACATATGAATTGGAAATGTGCAGAATTCAACTCATATCATTTCCCTAGCACAGTGTCTGAATGAATGAATAAGCCAGTGTTTGGCACAGGGTTTTTTCTAGAAACATTTCAACTATTCTACATTTCCCTTCATCTTTATCACAATTGTTGCTGAAATGAAAAGCTCATACCTGCTGCTTGTGGGAAGGGCTGGAGTGATATGCCACCTGTTTTCTTGTCCTTGGTGACAGTTGGTTTCATTTTTACTCTCAGTTATAGCAAAGGAAGCAAAAGGAAGCAGAAAAATGAGACTAACAAGTATGGAAGAAGAGAAAGAGGATCATCCTTAGTTGGTTTGAATAATCTGATATATTTTGAACTTTTTAATTGCTGTCAAACTGACCTTGCACAGGGGAGGAAGGATAAAGAGGGCTGGTGGTACTCACCATGATGCTCATTGTTTTACATATTCAAATACCGACATGAGAGCAGTCACATTATCAGTTTGCATGAATATTTGCTTATGAAACTTGTATCTTTCAGAGAGACTCTCCTTTGAGAGTCTTAATTTCAGGCATCAAGAAATATATGGGTCAAGAAATTAGGCTTTGAGCCTCAGGCCACCTATGCATTTAAATTTGTGGCTAACTGTAGGTTAATCCATTGTTCTCTGTAATCCAGTGTTTTCATCCATCACATAGGATATATAAATGGGCAAATAAGGTCATAGAATACTCTGCCAGTGAAATTTAATTATCATTTTCTTTTAACAAAACTATTCTAATTGTTAGTCTATGGGTCATCCATTTTCTTTATTTTTCCTTAGTGTATCAGTCAGGATGGGCTAGGTTAGGCTTCAGTAATAAACATCATGAAAATTTTACTGATTTATACCACCAGAAGTTTATTTTTCACTCATGGCACATGCCCATTTTGGGTTGGCTATGTCTGCTATCCATGTCTGCTTTCCTCTGGAACCCAGATTAATGGAGCAGCCCCTATCATGATATGACTTCTTATGGCAGAAAGAAAAAAAATCAAAAAAGGACATGATAAATGATTAACTATTTCAGCTTCCATTCAGAAATGACACATATCCATTCCTTCACCATGCATTTCCTATATTCTACAGGTCATGTGGCCAACCTTCTCACAACTGGACAAGAAAGTATAATCCTCCCTTAAGAAAGGATGACAGACATTTTAGAACAATACAATGTGTAGTTCAAGTTTAACATAATGTTTAAGTACCAGCTGATGTCCTCTACAGGGGTCTCAGAGTGAACCCAAAACCCTTATGGTCACCAGGAGAAAAGTCAATTATTTACCAGGAAAGCAATGGAAAGTCCAAGAAGAGTAACAACAGAAATAAAGAGAAATTAATAGATAAAAAAAGATGTGAAGACAGAATCAGTTGAACTAATTATCCTATTAGAGTTTTAGGAACTTGGCAAATGCTTATTAGAAAGAATGAATATGCAAGGGTAAGTGAGAATATTTAATATGACTAAATAAAGGAAAGGGACTTACCCTACTAGATAGTAAACACATTGCAAAGATATAATGATTATAGCCAGTGGTATTAAGTCAAGAATATACAAGTAAGTCAAGGGATAGAACAGAGAGCTCAAAAACAGATCCACTGTTGTGTTTAATTACAATAAAGGACACATCCCAAAGACTGGGAGCGATGACTTGGTTAACATGTAGTAAGTGGTCTGTGAAAACTGACTCTTCAGAAAAACATCTGAGAAGAGTTTTACCTTATCCCGAATCCCCAGTAAATTTGGTTGCATGGAGAAGATACATATGTAAGTAGACTCATGAGTAAATTAGAAGAAAATATAGGTGTTGGTGTTAATGTGCTCCCTGGATTAAAAATATTCTTTCTAGGAAATTCTCTTCTAAGGAGGAGATGGTCAGCAGTGGGTCAGAAGAGGCTGCAGGCAGCAAGAGCAGCTCCAAGAAGAAGAAAAAGCTGCACAAGGCACGCCAGGAAGATTAGAATGGACATTCCCTGTGAGGAGAAGGGGTATTCCATATTCCATATTCCATGGGACATTTCACACCCCATGTCCCATACCTCAATAACAACAAATTCACAGACAACAAAACAAAACAAAACATCATTTCTTTCCTAGTATAAAAGCAATTGAAAAAAAATCTCTAAAGGAATTAAAAATTTAATTTTCATATGTAAAAAATCACATACATATACATGAAAACTTAATTTCCACATATATACATAAAAAAGAAAAGCCAACCATGAACTAGAAAATAAATATTTGGTCAAATGTATTAAAGTCTTATCTTTAAAAATACAAAATACTAAAAAAAAAAAAAAGATACAAAATACTTGAACTCACTAGTAAGACGAGGATCCCAAAAGAAAAATGAGCAAAATGTCAATTGACAATTTATGGAAGAGCAATCATAATTGCATAATAAGCAATTGTTAATGAAAAGTTGAGCAAAATATCCACCTCAGTAATAATAAAAGAAATGCAAATTAATACCATGAGACAACATGTTTTAACTTATTAAATTAGGAAAGATTAAAAATATTCAAATCTGGGAGGCTGTATGGAGAAAAACACTCATTGCTATGGACATCTGAGTTTATAAGTGCAGCTTGGCCACCATAGGTAAGAAACTTCATTGACTTAGTGGTTCACCTTTAGGAATCTACCTGGTGGGTGGCTTTAGGTATTAATCCCAAGAAAAGCATCAGCAAGAAGGTCATAGATCTGGATACCAAAGATGGTTTTTGTGACTTCCTTATAATGTTGAAAATTTGGGAGCACACAAAATGTCTAACACCTGGTATTCTCCAAGAATAGAATAGTCAGGCTGAAGCTGGGATAAAACCATGTGGGAGGTGAAAGAGCCGGGAAAACAGATCTTGAGATATCTGAGGAACCACGTGTTCAGTAATAAGACATGAAAGGCACTAAGCTAATTGGGACTTTCATGGGCACTGGACAATTTGCTACAAAAGCCACCTCACCAAGATGTTGCACAGCATTCAATAAAGCGACCCATAGGCTTCTCAGGGCCAAGAAAGGCCTGACCAGCCAGGATAGAGCTGCATCAGCCTGGTCGAGGGTGCTGCTGGGTGAAACCCCACAAAGGCACGCAGGAGAGAGGGGCTCAGCTTCACCATACCAACTCCAGAGAGCCTGAAGCCACATAGCCATGATGGTGCCAGCTGAGTCACAACCTTTGGGCTCCTGTCACCTCTTCCTGTTCTGTAAGGGGTCAAGCATCAAGACAGGAGAGGGGAGCAGAACCTAGAAAGTAAGAAAGAGAAGAAGCAACAGGGCTTGGACTGGGAGCAGGGAGAACAGTCAACTTTATTTATATTTTTAGAACAATCAACTTTAAATCAAGTTTGGAGTTGATTATTGTTTGAACTGGACATTTTAATGATAGTGTGGAAATTGGGTTTTAGAAGGTGAAAGGCCTGAAGAACTGTTCTACCTCATAGTGACAAGAAAATGTATAGGACTTGCCCTAGACTTCCCCTAGGGTAAGGAGAATTGTGCCCATAGAATGGATTTAGAAGCACAGTGGAAGACGAAAAGAAAGTTGCTTTTTGTTTGCATGTACCAGGTCATGCTTGTTCAATGTAATGGCTACCCTGAGCATATACATCATCAATAAGCTCCACCCTCTCATCACTGTGTCTTTATTTAAACTGCCCCCTCAGCTGGGAGGAGTGGCATCCCTTGCCCTCCTATTGAAATTCTACTCACCCTTCAAGATCAAGTTTAAATTTCATGTCTCTATGACCTTTTCTCCAATCCCCAGCACTTTCATGGACTGATGCATAAAATCAAAATGCAAATTGTTTAAATACATAAGTGGCGCACCGTACAGAAAAGTTGAGTAAAATAAAAAGAAACCCCACTACCTAGAGATAAACATTAAGGTCAGGTGTTGTTGGTGAACTAGATACTATTTTTAAGGGCTTTGCAAATATCAACTCATTAGATCTCCAGTGCATTGGCATAGAGTGGATACCACTATCATTCCTATTTCACACGGGGAACTTACATGTGGAAAGGGTAGGTAACTTTGCCAATGTTTCTCAGCCTACAAATGGCGAGTCCACCCTCCCGAGGTGGAGCTCTTAACTTGGCTACCTCCTTTGCTATATGTACACCTTTCTAGGCCTTCTGCTATAGAAATATATGCACCTAAACACATATGCAAATATATATTTGTAAGAAATATATATAAATATATTAGTGAAAATAGGATACCTCATATAATTTATAGGTTATTTTTCTTCTTTTTTTTTTTGAGACAGAGCCTCAAGCTGTCACCCTGGATAGAGTGCTGTGGCATCACAGTTCACAGCAACCTCCAATTCCTGGGCTCAAGCGAATCTCCTGCCTCTGCCTCCCCAGTAGCTGGGACTACAAGCACCCACCACAATACCTGGCCATTTTTTGGTTGTAGCCATCATCGTTTGGCAGGCCCGGGCTGGATTCGAACCCGCCAGCTCAGGTGTACGAGGCTGGCACCTTAGCCCATTGAGCCACAGGCGCCGAGCCTATAGGTTATTTTTCAACATAAAATTAAATCTTGAATGTTTTTCTACATTCAAGATTAACTACTGTCATTTGTAATGGCTACATACTATTTTATTGTATATACCAAAATTTATTTAATACATCTTTTGGTTTTGGACATTTTGATTTTTCTGCTCCTTTGCTATTATAAATATTGATTAATTAACACTTTTTAAAATAAATCTTTCTGCTCTAGTCCATTATTTGCTTAAGATAGTATATTAGTTTTATCACTCCAAAACGAATTACCGTAAACTTAGTGGTTTAAAACAACACATAATTATCTCACAGTTTCTGTAGATCAGGAGCTTAGGCACAGCTTAATTGTGTCCTCTGCTTAGGGTCTGATGTAGCTGCACTTGAGGTGTTGGCTGGGCTGTGTTCTTATCTGGAGGCCCGGCTGGGAAAGACTGTCCTTCTAAGCCCACTCAGTTTTTGTCAGAAATCATTTCTTTGTGGCTGTAGGACCAAGAGCTTCCATTTGTTTTGTGTGTGCTACCTGTCAGTTCATAGCATGGCAACTTGCTTCTCAAGGATGGAGGAAAGCAAGAGCAAGTCTGCTGGCAAGATGGAGTCTTACAAAACTCTGTCTAGCTAGATTCCTAGAATAAGGCGGATCAAAGGGTATACAATATTCCAGAGTATTTTTCATGCATATTGTCAAATTGCACTCTGGAAAAATTTGTACCAATTAAATTTCTCCTCAACAGTGTATAAGAATGCCAATTTCCTTATACCTGTGCCAATAGTAGGTTTTGTTATTTTCAATTTTTATTAATATAATAATTGAAAACTTATGTCTTATTGTCTAAACTTTTATTTTTATTTCTTGGTGACTATAAGTTTACTCATTTATTCTAGCTGGATTGAGCATGTCAGAATGAGTAAGACATTGTCTTCTTTAAGGCATGCACTCATCCCACGAGCCAACTTGTTATCAGAAGTTTTCTTGGTAAGAGGGAGAATGTGAAATTGATCATTTGTTTAGCTCTATAAATATTAATGAAATTAAATTATCTAAAATATCCCTGGAAAGAATTCTTCAAGTCTAGATAGTTTCCCTAGAGAATTCTATCATGTTTGAAGTTGAGTTAACACCAATTTTATACGATCTATCCCAGAAATTAGAAAACATTTCCCAATATATTGTATGAATATATTTTTTATATAAATATATATATATATAGAGAGAGAGACAGTCTCAAGCTGTCACCCTGGGTAGAGTGCCATGACATCACAGCTCACAGCAACCTTAAACCCTTGGGCTTAAGCGATTCTCTTGCCTCAGCCTCCCAAGTAGCTGGGACTGCAAGTGCCCACCACAACTCCTGGCTATTTTTTGTTGTTGTTGCAGTTGTCATTGTAGTTTGGCAGGCCTGGACTGGGTTCAAACCTGCCAGCCCTGGTGTATGTGGCTGGTGCTCTAGGCACTGAGCCTATATTTTATATTTTTCTCACACCAAAATCCAAAGTACAAAGAGAGAAACAGAGAACTATGGACTAACATCCCTCATGAACATAGGAGCAAAATAAGTTTAACAAAATAATAGCAAATAAAATTCAACACACTATGAAAAAATTATACACACACTGTGAACAAGGGGAGTTTATTCTAAGGATGCAAGGATGTTTCGATATTTGTTAAATCAGTCAATGTAATTAATCCATCTATTGATAAGTTAAAGAAGAAAAATCACATGACCACATAGATACATAGAAAATATTTGACAAAATTCAACATCTATTCATAATAAAACTAAAAATTAAAAAAATAGGAATAGAGAGAAAATTTGTCAACTTGACAAAAATATTGACAAACACCCAGCAGCTCACATTATACTCATCATAAAAGACTAATCTCCTCTCCCTAAGATTAGAAACAAGGCAAGGATGTACACTCTTATCTTCTTCTGTTCATAATGCTGAAAGTTCTAGCCAGTCCCATGAGGCAAGAAAAGGAAATAAAAGTGATATGGATCACTCATTCTCAGATGACATGACTGTCATCATAAAAAATCCCAAGGAACCTATAAAACTAACTCCTAGAGCCAATAATTGAGGTCAGCAAAGTCACAGGATAAAAATTAATACAAAATTAATTCTACTTCTATATATTAGGAGTGAACACTGAAATTAAAACTACCATATCATTTAGAAATATAAAATGAATGAAATGCTTATGTGTAAACCTAACAAAACATGTACAGCACTTGTACATGCTGAAAAGGATATAATACAGATGAAAGTAATTTAAAAAGACTTAAATAATTGGAGAGACATAGCATACCCATGGATTGGAAGACTCAACATCATAAAAATGTCATTTCTCCTAAAAGTGATGTACAGATTTAACGCAATTCCCAACAGCATCCCATTAAGATATTCCCATTAAGCATCCCATTAAGGTATAGGCAATTCTATTCTGAAGTTTGTATAGAAAGTAAAGGAACTAGAATAATTAAAATGGTTTCAGAAAAGATGAATAACACGAGAGCAATCAGTCTAGCCAACTGTTAGGCTTAGTATATGGCTACATGATCAAGGCTGTGTGGCATTGACAGACACACTGATCAACTGAACAAGTAGAGAATCCAAAACTAGGTCCACGCAAATACGCCCAACTGAGTTTTACCAAATGTGCAAAAATAATTCAATGGAAAAAAGATAGCCCTTTGGGCGACGCTTGTGGCTCAGTGAGTAGAGCGCCGGCCCCATATACAGTGAGTAAGGTGCCACCCCAGAGTGTGGTGGGTTCAAACCCAGTCCCGGCCAAACTGCAACAAAAAAATAGCTGGGCATTGTGGCTGGCACCTGTAGTCACAGCTACTTGGGAGACTGAGGCAAGATAATCACCTAACCCCAAGAGCTGGAGATTGCTGTGAGCTGTGACGCCGTGGCACTGTACCAAGGGTGACAAAATGAGACTCAATCTCTAAAAAAAAACAAAAAGATAGCCCTTTAAAAAATCATGCTAGACAAATATATTCATTCATAGAAAAATGCATGAACCATGACCTGTGTCTCATACCTTTCACAAAACTCAGAATGAATCATTGACTGAAATGTAAAACATATATAAGCATATGTAAGACAAATGTAAAACTTTTAGGAAAAATATTTACACTCAAAGGATAGGCAACAAGTTCTTAGCCTTGACACAAAAGCATGATCCATAAAATGAAAAGTTAGTAAACTGGGCTTCATCAAATGAAAAAGCTTTTCTCTGCAAAATGCTCCTTTAAGAGGATGAAAAGGGGCGGTGCCTGTAGCTCATTGGGGCACCTGCCCCATATATAGAGGGTGGCGGGCTAGAACCTGGCCCTGGCCAAACTGCAACAAAAAATAGCTGGGCGCTGTGGTGGGCGCCTGTAGTCCCAGCTACTTGGGAGGCTGAGGCAAGAGAATCACCTAAGCCCAGGAGCTGGAGGTTGCTGTGAGCTGTGTGATACCACGGCACTCTACTGAGGGTGATAAAGTGAGACTCTGTCTTTAAAAAAAATAAATAAATAAAATAAGAGGATGAAAAGACAAACTAGAGAGAGAAAATATTTGTAAACCACATATTTGGCAAGGAATGTGTGTCCAGACTATATAAAGAACACTCAATGTTTGACAGTAAAATGTAAGCAATTTAATTAGAGCTTGGGCCAAAGACATGAAGAAACATTTCAATGAAGATTACAACTGGCTAATAAGCACATAAGGAGATCATTAGCAACATCATTAATGGTTAGGAAAATACAAAATCACAAGGAGATATTGCTACACACTTATTAGAATGGCTAAAAGAAAAAATAGTGACAACATCAAATGCTGGTGAGGATGCAGAGAAACTAGATCATTTACATGTTGTTGGTAGAAATGTAAAATGGCACAGACACTCTAGGAAACAGTTTGAATTTTTAAAATTAAACGTGTAACCCCCATTATAGAACTAGAAATTACACTTCCATTGTTTATCCCAGAGAAATGAAGAGATATAGTCATGCAGAAGTCTCTATATGAATATTTTATAGCAATTTTATTTATGATAGTCTCAAACTGGAAAAACCCTAATGTATTTCAATGTGTACATGAGTAAACAAACCACGGTACCTCCATGTGGTACACAGAATGCTACTCAGCAATAAAAAGGAACAAAGTCGTGCTTGCCTGCATCAATTTCCAGAGAATTATACGGAATAAAAAAAAAACCCAACACCAAAAGCTTACATCCTATATGATTCCAGTTATATAACATTAACATGACTAAATTATAGGAATGGAGTACAGATTAGTGGTTGCCAGGGGGTAAGGAGAGGTTGGAAGTAGAAAAGACAACAGCAACACGACAGATCCTTGTGTGGTAGAAACATTTATTCTGTATCCTGACTGTACAAACTCCAGTATCTTGATTGTGATATTGTGTTCTAGTTTTGCAAGAAACTCCCATCAGGGGAAACTGGGTGAAGGACACGAGGGACCTCTTACTTCTTACATGATGTAGTGAGCCACCGTGCCTGGCCTGGATTCTGTGCTTTTGTTAATTCCAAACATTCCAGCAGATGTGGAAATGCTTTGAGGAGGAAACCCTTGGATATCTGAGGGTCTGGTCCACAACACGTCCAACATTATTTATTGGAAACTTTATAATGCATGGAGTTAGCATTGCATTGTAAGGAATATTTTGGAAGAAAATTTTGCATCTCACAGTCGATTTTTTTTTAAAAGCCCCAAGAAAATGAGGAAATTTTAGCTTGGGGTGTCAAGTTGAAAGCTCTTGGGTTTCCTCACAGCCAATAGCACATCTTTCCCAGAAGTTCCTTTGTGAGCTGATTTCTAGCCTTTGGGGCTGATCTTAAAATAGATTGTTAGATGTAACATAGAAGTAAAAAGATGCATTTCTGGGACCTTTGGAAGCACAAGGGAATGCCATGTTGACTGAAACAATTAAAGAGGAAATAGAGAGAAAGCAGAGCTTGGATGCAGGTGCGCCCAGGGCTACACCTACCCCAGAGTGTGTGTCTTTACTTGGAGGGAGCTAATTAGATTACACACGCTCTGAGAAAGAGCAAGCTGTTGCTGTTATTATTATTGCATTTGAATGCCTAGGTGCCTAAGAATCTGACGCACTTTTATATATTTTGTGGCAACACTCATGTTTCTGTGATTGTGATGTGGGCTCTTTTTCACTGACACCTCTTCCCCTGCCTTTTGCCGTTACCTTTGTCTGGTTCCCCCCTCCTTCCTGTCTCTCAGCCCAGGGTGACCTTCTCAGGGCATCCTTGATTCATCCCTAGACTAGAAAGATCGCTCCTTCCAAAGCCCTTTGTGGCTTCCACAACTTTGACAGGTTGCACCTGAACATCTGTTTATCCTTCCCCTGTCTCTGTTCTATCCCCAGGGCCTCCCTCTTCATTTAGCAAAGAATAAGTGTGCTCACATCGGGAATATTTTCCGAAATGTGTAAATTCGGAAAGGGTGAGAAATACACCAAGGTTGCCACGCATAAATGGACCAAGAATATGAACAGATAATTGAGAAACAGAACAAACGTAAACCATAGAAGATATGAAAAACAACTTCGGAAAGGTCAACCTAAATTAGATTCGAAGAAATGCAAATTAAAATAATGCTTTCTGTCATCAAGTCAGCAAAGGAGTAAACAAAAATGATACATGTATGTAACACTGTTGCAGTGAGTGCAATTCCATACACATGGAAGTATGTTTTTGGCATAAACATATTAAGACATATTGAAAACATACAAATGCATGTAGATAATATATAGATATATAAACAATTAAGCAATAGGTATCAGAGCAGTGAATCAGAACAATAATAATTAATAATCCCAATCATAATGGTTCACGTTTGTGGAGGGCTTACGTGGACTATTTGTGCCATTTTACACATATCATCTCGTTTAATCCTGGTAACAACCCTATGGACAGGACTGGTACCCCATCTTATAGTAGAAGAAAGAGTCAGAGAGCAGTGAGGTAGTTCATCCAAGGTCACCCAGTTAGCAACTGCGGCGGGATTTGAACCCAGGCAGTCCTCCAAACATGTTGCTTCAGCATCTTACCTTGAAAATGCTTATGCCCCTTGGCCTTCTAATTTCCCTTCTGGGGGTCTAGCTCAAGGAAGTATTTCTAAAAACCATTATCCCCAAATATGTTCACAGAAGCATCATCTGAGATGTCCATTCCAAACACGATTCTGTTGTCGTTAGAAAGGTGTTGATGATGAATACAGCATAGCAGGAAACAGTGTTTTTGATAAAGTTTTATTTTACATGGTAACAAACTCAGACTTGCTTTTTTAGGACCTCAAACTGCACACTAGCCACACTAAACATAAAAAAGATATAATATTAAGGGAAAGAGCTAGACCCAAAATTAAATGCCTGGCATGATGACATAGGTGGAAGAATCCTACACAACATTGCCTCAAACAAAGAAAGAATCAACCAAAATAGCAACAATGAATGGGGCTCGGGTGGTGGAACAATTTCCTTTCGGGTGGTGGCAATTTTCCTTTCTTTTTTGAACTTTTTCATCATTTTTAATGTTTTTCTTTCAAAACCACTATGAAATTTTACTTTCAAAACTTTAAAAATTATTTAAAAGAAAGGAAAACATGATTCATGTGAGGAAGCAGGTGGGGAGTGCAGAAAGGGAGAATTGGTCTTGGAGGAAAACTGATTTATGGATATTTCGAACTGCATTGAAATCTAGAGAGGCTGGGAAGAGGTAGGTCTTCCTGGAGTTGTTGCTCCGGAGAGTTTGGGGATCCCGTCACCTGCAAATGCCTTTGTGTCCTGGGCATTGCACATTCCACTTGATAGCTCCTTGCAATATCCTGTAGGACTAACTCTTGGGAGAAACAGCCTGGCAATTAGAAAAGCCAGTGAAAGCTGCTGCCTTTTCCTCCGCAACTCCTTCCGCCATCATTTTCTTCATCCTCCTTCTAGGTTTACTTGGAAGGTATCTGGAGTGACTCATCATCCCCATCCAAAAATATGACTGTGCCTCTGGGATCCCGAAAGCAGATGCCTTGTCATACTGTAGCACACGTTACCTGTGTGGTCTCCTCATCCTGCTCTTCTGCAGTGGAATTTCTCTTTGGAACCTTACTCTGAAGTCATTGAAACTACTGATTTAAGCCCCAGTGCAACTGTCACCCCTTCCCTGAACATCCTGGGTCACCTCCTTCCTTTGTGCTCTCTTGGGCCTCCTTCAACCCTGGTGACCCTGGTGATTTCCTTGTCATAGTTCACGGGCCCCTGGTGCTCTTCACTGTCCAGTCTCATCCTATTCCTCTTAGTTTTGCTCGTAGCAGAGAGGAATATATGGATGAAACTAGTCATCATGTTGACAGTAGCAACATGTTCTGGTGGCTCAGAGGCTCCAGAATTGGATTTCTTTCTGATATCAGAAGATCTGTTTATGGTACATCTATGACAGTTTAGCTTTGTAATGGACAAATTATTCACTGAATACTTGTTGAAAAAGACAAGGAAGACTCAAGGCTGTTGCAGTAGACGTTGAGACTACTGAACAGGAAAGACAGATTGAACTTGACTCTGCATACAGCAAAGACTGTGGGCATTTACAGCCAAAGCATGGGGGCAGTAGATGGGAAATTGCTAAGAGGAACTCGATTAGACATCAAAGGTAGGAAGATTCTCGTTAAAGGCAGGAATCAAAGACTTAGATGTCAAGGGTGGGGGTGACAAATCTGATCAGATATCATGGGTGGGCGGATTCTTGATAAATTGGCTTTGCAGAATTCTTTTGTTAAAACTGGGCTTGGCAGTCTTCCAGAAGAGGACTAAGGGACCTGACTGAAGTTTGGTCAAGTGGGGAAATCTCCAGCAGTGATCACAGGAGACATATTCAGCTTTCATATTAATCCCATGCCACTGTTCGTGCAATGTTGACTCAAAGCCCATGATGCAGGAAAATTGTCTAAGTGTGAGTTTTAGATGAGGAAGATGTATCAGTTATTTGTCCACAGTAATGCTGTGTAACAAACAGCCATAGATCTCTAGTGACTTAACACAATAAGTGTTTTTCTAGCTCATGGGTCTTCTGCTGGGCCCCCTCACATGCCTGAGGGTTGGCCAGCTCTTAGCTGACCTGAGGGCACCACTCAGAAGTCCGGGACACCTCTACTCGGCTTCCTGTGATTTTTGTCCCGCAGCAGAGGTGCTTGGGGCTTCTCTAAGTCTCCGTATGAGCCCAGTCTGCAGCTCTCTCAATGGCCAGAGCAAGTCACAGCTCGAGCCCAGAGATTGAGTGGAAGGACCCTGAGGGCCCCATGGAGCTGAGCTGGGACCCTCAGAGGGGGACACATTGGGACCCTGAATGCATCAAGCTCCCATAGAAGAAGCGAAGGCAAACCCACAGTTCTGAACTTCAAGCCTCAGTTGCTGCCACAGTCCTGTCTTAGCCTGAGTTCCTCTCTTTTATTTGTAGAGTTCTTTCCCCTGGTCACACACAAAGGAGCAGAGACTATTTCAGAAGGCTGATATTTTGAAATCTCGTTAGCCCTGTAAAACAGGGGTGTCTCTTGTGTCCCCTCTTCATACAACTGATAATATGGCAGCGGAGACAGATATAAAGGGTGGCCGTGTGCAATTGGAGGGAGGGGTGTATGACACACCTCTTGGGGGCGGGACACAATTATAAGAGGGAGTTTACCTAACAAATGCAATCAGTGTAACCTAATTCTTTGTGCCCTCAATGAACCTGAGACATAAAAAAATAATAATAAAATAAATAAAATTGTACACCATTATAAATCGCACATGAACTTTATGGCCACTCTCGATATTCAGAAGATTATACTGTAATACAGCAAGGGCCCTAATAGAGATTGTACATAGAAGATTATTGTTAAAAATAGGACATAGTATTGTCATCACAGTCTTTGGGTGGTCTTAACAGACGGTTGGCCCCTCTCTGTTACTATTTTCAGGACACATTAGGGTATGACTTCAACTTTTTTCAATTTTGAACTTTATTAATTTTGGTAGATATTTTCAACATTTAACAGGCTAATAAATAGTGACTTGTATGGTAGAACATGTGAGTTAATGAATTCATTGCACAATTCATAAATTCTCTGTCTTTGGAGGGGGCATGGCAAGTTTGGATTCCCCCAGTGCAGATGCTGAGCAAACACTCGGGGCCAGGTGGTTTATCTGGGAAGCAATGCCAGGAAGCTCAGGTGAGTGGCAGTTGTGGCCCAGGGAGGGAGAAAGCCCCAAACAGGTACATCCAGGAGCTGTTTACCACCGTGAGCAACTTGGACTCAACCTCACTGGGACTCCCCTGAAGAAGTGAGTAGTCCAGGCCTCTGAATCATGCCACTGGTGGCAGGAAGGCTAGTCTGTCTGTCTGCTGATTGTCATGCCTTATTGGTTGATGGTTTGCTTTGAAGTCACTAAATTCTTTACCCACCAGGCTGCCCCAGGAACAGGCTGAGCAGCCCAGAGGAGCCAGGAAGTGGAGAAGCAGAGGCAGGCGTGGGAGGGGGAAGCTGTCCCTATGCACAGGAAGGGCTCAGCACAGCTACAGGTAGACGCAGGTGAGTCCAGGGACTGTAGGCTGGGGCTCAAGGCACGGAGCCCCTTCCCTGGAGAGCAGCCACTTCTGTGCTGAGTGTTCCTTTAGGGCTTTGTGGAGGAGTTTAGTTTGGGAGCATTGACCCTAAGAAATTTCTGAACTAACCCTAGTGTGGCCATACCCCATGGAACAGAAATGCGAGGTCCAGAGCACTCATTTTCCTGTGCATGAGTGTGGATGAAGAGTTATTTTTATTTTATTTATTTACTTTTTGAGACACAATCTCACTATGTCACCCTCGGTAGAGTGCCGTGGTGTCACAGCTCACAGCAACCTCAAACTCTCATACTTAAGCAATTCTCTTGCCTCAGCCTCCCTAGTAGCTGGGACTACAGGTGCCCGCCACAGCACCTGACTATTTTTTGTTGCAGTTGTCGTTGTTGTTTAGCAGGCCCAGGCCAGGTTTTACTGCCAGCCTTGGTATGTGGCTGGTGCCCTACCCACTGAGCTATGGGCACAGCTCGTGATGGATTATTTTTAAAAGATGACCTTTGTGCTATCTTCTCAGTCTGCTGAGCCATGGTGCAGAGGTTCCTCTGCAGGCTCCCGTCCTTGCCACAATTCTCTCAAGGTTGACTCGCAGTGTTGGCTCAGGCTTGTGGTTCCATTTATAACTCCAGCATCAAGCACGCATTGGTACGTGCCAGGAAGTGTGATCTCCAACTCACTGCTGCCATATACCTGTCGAGAGCTTGGCTGAGAATAGTCTTTGTGGAGGGCTGACCTGAAGGACATATGTCCCCTCATTCTTCTAGGATAGGGGCTGGCATGCTTTTTCTTTCTTTCTTTTCTTTTTTTTTTTTTTTTTGGAGACAGAGCCTCAAGCTGTCACCCTGGGTAGAGTGCTGTGGCATCACAGCTCACAGCAACCTCCAATTCCTGGGCTCAAGCGAGTCTCCTGCCTCCACCTCCCAAGTAGCTGGGACTACAGGCGCCCGCCACAATGCCCGGCCATTTTTTGGTTGTAGCCGTCATTGTGTTTGGCGGCC
>CAUYON010110892.1:0-12098 GCA_963573935.1 Arctocebus calabarensis | reverse complement strand
TTTTTTTAGTTTTATTTTTATTAAATCATAATTGTATACATTAGTGCAATCATGGGGCACAATGTGCTGACTTCATATACAATCTGAAATATTTTCATTGAACTATTTAACATAGCCTTCATGGCCTTTTAATCACTATATAAAGTCCCCTGCTATTATGGTGTTATGGGATATCACCCATAGTCTGAGCATAATTAGTGCTCAGACTAATTAAGGTCTGTTTCAAGAATCTGGGAGCATTTAAGTTAAGTGCATAAATATTTAGAATTGGAATGTCTTCTTTTTTTTTTTTTTTTTTTTGGAATGTCTTCTTATTGTATTATTCACTTGGCCAATATGATGAAGTGTCCATCTTTGTCTTTTTTACTTCAGTTGCTTTAAATCCACTTGTATCTTAAAATAAAATGCAACCCCTCTTTTCTTCTGATTTCCATTTTGAAATCTGAAAAATTGTTTTCCATCCCTTAACTCTGAGTTTTACTTTGCCCTTCCAGGCTAGATGTGTTTCCTGCAGACACCAAATGGATGGTTTGTTCTTCTTTATCCAATCAGCCAGCCTATGCCTCTTCAGTGGGGGATTTAAGCCATTAACATTTATTGAGATAACTGATAAGCATTATGGAGTTCTATACATCTTATTTCATGAAAGTCCTTTGCTTAGTTTTATCTTTTGTGTTATTGTAAAAGCAAGGTTTTGAGGTTTTGTCCTTTAGTTTCTGGGTGTTTAGTTTTTTGGTGGTCCATTGTGATGCTCAGTGTGCAAATGAGTCTAAGTATTTCCTGTAGAGCTGGTCTTGTGGCAAACTTCCTCAATGTTTGCTTATCAGTAAATGATTTGATTTCTCTGTCAATTTTAAAACTTAGCTTTATTTAGCAGGATATAGTATTCTGTGCTAAAACTGCTTTAAGTATATGAAAAGTAGATGACCATTCTCTTCTGACTTGAAAAGTTTCATTTGAGAAGTTAGTGGTCCACCCTGATGGATTTTCCCTGGGGGGTCAATTGGCACTTACTCCTGGCAGCTAGCAGAATCTTCTCCTTTGTGTTGACTTTGGATAGTTTCCTAACAATGTGTCCTGAAGAAGCTGTATTTGAGTTGAGATGACCTGGGTTCTGATATCCCTCTGAAAGAAGTGTGTTAGAACCTTTAGGGATATTTGAGAAATTTGTTTTTATGGTATCCTCTAGTAAAGCTTCCATTTCTCTGGGGCATTCTTCTTCCCCTTCTGGGATATCTATAACTCATATGTTTGAATGCTTCATGATTCTGCCAGTGAATGTTCTGTTTTCTTTCTCTTCTTTTCTGTCTCTTTAAATGCCTGAGTTACCTCAAGAGCTTCATCCTCTACCTCTGAGATTCTTGCTTCTTCATTTTTTAATTTGTTATTGATATTTTCTACTGTATCTTTAAGTTCCCTGACTGACTGCTTCAAGTCCTTAAGCTCTCCTGTATCCTTCCTATATTCTTCATATCATTCATCTCTTATTCGATTCTGTTTTGGATTTCCTTTTGTTTATTGTCCGCTTTCTCAGAAATTTCCTTCATTGTTTTTACCATCCGTATTTTAAATTCCCTTTCTGTCATTTCTAGCATTTCTTTATAGGTGGAATCCTCTGCAGTAGCTACCTCATGATCCCTTGTGGGAGTTGCTCTGTTCCGGTTTTTCAAGTTGCCAGGATTTTTCTGCTGTTTCTTCTTCATGAGTGTTTTCTTTTTGTGTGTTTCCTTGCCCTACTTTTCCCTTTTACTTTATCCTGCTTTTAAGTTATTATACCTCTGACCTAAAGGGTTGAAGTGTCCTTTTGGTAAAAGGAAGTGAAAAGTGAAGAGCAAGAAGGAATAAAATATAAAAGGAGAGAAAATAGAAAGGTAAGGTGGGAAGTAAAAGGGAAGACTGACACAAAGAAGAGAGGAACAGAAAGAGACAGGAGTAGTAATGGTGTACAGTAGGGTACTTTGACTCACACCCACAAGTCCCAACCTCTGGGAGGGCTGTGTTGGGTGGGTCCCTTAATGTCTGCAGATCTTTGCCAGCCTGAGTAGACACAAGAACCCATTTTCACCAAATAGTGAAGAAAAACAAAAATACCATAAACCAAACCAAAACAAATAAAAAACCTTAAGGGATAGAATTGGGGGGGGGGAATGAATACCAGGGGCAGAAAACTAGCAAAAATGAAGCCCTTATTATTAAAGAATGCAACAATGAAACATTATAGTTGCACAGGAAAAATGAAGAAAAAAGAAAAATCTTGGAGAAAAAAATTGCCAAAAAAAAAAGGTAAACTATCTTGCTGAATATTGCCAGGGCCTTGATTTGACCATCCTCTAATCAGCAGATTACTCTGAATTACATACTTGTTTCCCTTTTTTTATTATGAGATGATGGGATTTGAGATCTACATGCAACATTTTCCTCTGTTTTCCAGAATTGTGAAAATGAAGCTGTACCACAGAAGAAGGGCCATCCACATGGTAAGTTGGACCTTTAAAAAAATGTTAAGCTCATATCTGTGTTTTTTTAATGCATTATGCAAAATGGATAAATTATCCATATAAATCAGAACAAAAATGTACCCTGGAGACATAGTCTAGGTTAATGCCCACAAACTGTTCTCCTGACACTTCTGAATAGGTGCAGTACCAGCAAGGGTCTTGGACACATTGTCCCTGAACTTTTCTGAAATGTTATAGAGCTGGACTTGCCTTTTATGGCTTCTTTCCTAACTTAGTCTCTTCCTTATGGCCCTGGATCCAGCACTGTTTGGAAAGCAGAAGTTAGTCCTTCATGGACAATAAGAACTTTCAGAATTTGCTGATGGACCACAGTGCCATGTAGTTATGGCTATTAGTGATATATCCTGCCCATCTGCACACGTCAATGCATATAGCTCTACCTCTTTCTGTTTAGTGGGTACAATTTGCTTCATAATGTGGACATCCAGAACTTGTGCAGCTAGACCTTCACTGATGGATTTGCAGGTTATTTCTGGATCAACCCAGTTCACGATCTAAGTATTCAGCAGGGAATATTCCATAAGTTCCTCATGGAACTTTCCCATAAAATAAAATCATAATTTTGATAATAATGGTAAATGTGGCTGACTTTATGTGCATGGAAATAACTTTTATATATCTAATTCAATCATCACAACTTATAATATACAATCCCCTTAAAAATATATAATCTAGTTCTCCTAACAATGCTGTAGAGAAAGCATTATTATCAGTATCCTTTTTCCACAAATGAAGGAACTCAGGCAAAAATTCGTGAATTCAGTCAGTAGGGTTTCGAAATTCTGTTGATATTCTTCAGCCAAGACCCCCAGGAATATACCTGTGAATGAACAAAATTGGATTTATTGACTCATGACAGTGAGGGCTTAGCCCACCATGGGGGAACCATGGGGCACCTCAGAAAGAAGGGGTTGAGAAGAACTTTTGATAGAATATGGGCTTATGTTAGATGAGCTGGAGGAAGGTTCCCAAAAGAAGGCCATTGCTCTGAATGAATGCTATCATGCAGTGAGAGTAGTTTCATGACTGGGTATTTTAATAATTCTTTTCTCAAGTGGGATATGGGTGAAGTGATGCTAATGCTGTCAGGAAGCAGCTGTCATCCCCTTAGCCAAGACAGGGAGGTTTTTCTGTGTTCAGACATGAATGTGAAGTGGTCATGGCCACAGAACACCAGTGTCTGATGATTTGTGATGCTGTTACATGAGGAAGAGGGGAGTGCTATGGCCTTGCTATGGATGGTAGACCAGCTCCTGGCTCTTGGGGGCTCCATTTTACTTTCTCAGCTTCTGCATTTGACCACTACATTGGATTGTCTCTCCCAAATTGAAGGCAGAGACAATATCTGAAAGAATGAATTATTATTTTGACAGGAGTCATAAATAAAGTCATAAAGTAAAATATATGGCACCTAATTTGTATGGTTTGGTGAATGCACTTTAGGGGAAGCCCTCAGGAGCTATATAGATGTGAACTTGAACAGCAGCAGGAGTGAGACAGAATAAGAGAGGAGGAAAGTGCTGCCATGTCTACCAAGGTCCCAAAGGTTGTAAAGGATGAAAGCAGTGAGGAAGATAGGCTTCAAGGCCTGATTCAATTTCCTCCTCACCCAGGAAGCCAGTCAGTACACTGAGGACTTTACTGGTGCTGTTCCCTTAGTCCTTTCAACAGCCCCAAGATATGGGCATTAATATTTCCATCTTACCAACATATTAGCTGAGATTCACAATGTGGGAAATTTTCCAAGATGACATAAAATAGACCTATGTCACTAGAATTTAGCCACCTTGCTTTGCACGCAATGCTGTGTTCATTGCATCTTCCTGAGTGATGATCCCTATCCTTGAGGGCTCTTGATGCATCAGCCCCTGTGAATATTCCCTGCAGTTGCTGACTCTATCTTTTGCTCAGTACATGAGTCTGGTGTTGATCTTGGGTCACAGGAGAAGTGATGAGAGCAGGGGATGAGTGGAGAGATAGTTTTAGGGTGCCATTTTGCAGGTTTTTAATAGCAATTTACCATTTAACTGAGTGAAATGTACAAATATTAAATATACTTCTCAATGTTTTTCCAAAATCAACACATATGTGATAACTATTTGTTTATTTATTTATTTATTTATTTATTTATTTATTGAGACAGAGTCTCACTTTGCCACACTTGGTAGAATGCCATGGTGTCATAGCTCACATTAACCTCAAACTCTTGGGCACAAGTGATCCTCTTGCCTCAGCCTCCTGAGTAGTTGGGTTTATAGGTGCCGCCACCATGCCCAGCTATTTTTTAGAGATGGAGTCTCTCTTTAGCTCAGACTGGTGTGATCACCATTTAGATAAAGATATAGAGCATTTCTATCACCTTAGAAGTTCTTACTGTCTCTCTCCAGAGAGAACAACTGTGCAAACTTCTGTCAACATAGAGTAATTTTTATTGTTCTTGAACTTTGTGTAATGGAATCATACAGTATGCAGTTTTTTATTTGGCTTCTTTCACTTGAGATCTATCCATGTTCCATGTCACTAGTTTAGTCTATTTTTTAAAAAATTGCTGAGTATATTTGATTTTATCAATATACCATGAAGGGCTATTTAAAAATCAGATTCTCTCCACTTCTGCCTTAGCCCATGTACTCAGGTCTCAGTACTTGCCTTTGGTGGCAAAATAAGGGGTACCCCCAGGAGCAAGACCAATGAGGGCCAGATTTCCACATTCCTGTTCATGGGAAATCTCAAGTTCCTGACATATCTTTCAGTTCACTCATGCCCCCTTTTATGACTTTTACCCCGATCAAAAGTTTCTGGGTGAGACTAAGTCCAGAGTGGTTCAGGGTGCTATTGCTTTTTTCTACAACAATTGACAGGGATGAGAAACCATAAAACCCATCCACATTCATATTCAACTGCAGGAAGAGACACTTAATTTATTTGTCATCTCACAGGCCCAGGGGAGAGGCATAAGCAGGACACAGGACCTGAGCACAGCTTGGAAACATCAGAGCTGAAGGTCCTCCTCGTGGGGAAGCACGGTGCTGGAAAAAGTACAGCAGGAAACAGCATTCTGGGGAAGCGGGTCTTTGAGACCAAATTTAGTGAGTGTCCAGTAACCCAGAGCTTTATGTCTGGGAGCAGAATCTGGAGAGAGAAGAAAGTTTTGATCATTGATTCTCCAGACATCTCATCTTCAAAAAATGTTGAATCAGAGCTTAGGAAACACATCTGTACAGGCCCGCATGCCTTCCTGCTGGTGACGCCGCTGGGCTCATACACTGAGAAAGATAAAGCGGTGCTGGAAACCATCAAAAGCAATTTTGGGGACAAATTCATTCAGTACATGATCATTCTCCTAACCAGGAAGGAAGATTTAGGGGATAGGAATTTAAAAATGTTCTTAAGATATGAAGATGATCTCAATGGGCTCATCCAGCAATGCCAAAACAGATACAGTACCTTCAACTATCGTGTAACGGGAAGAGAGGAACAAAGGCAGGTGGATGAGCTCTTGCAAAACATTGAGATGATGGTGCAGCAGAATGGAAGCAAGCCTTGCGTCTTTAGAGAAAAAGGTAAAATGACAAAGAAAACCTTTTCACATATAATGTTTAAAAGTAGATATACAATAACAAGAACACTTATTTTCTAAAAGGCATAGAGGAGATAGAAAGGATGGGTGTATTCTATTGACTAATACTTTTCTCTGTCCCCTTTCTTTCTCAGATTGTGCTGACCTTTCTGTGCATGCCTTCTTGAACTGGTCTTTAATTCTTTTGTGACCCTTAACTCATCTCCCCAACTGAATGGTGAGGGTCTTGAGGGAAGGAGTTGATTCCATATCTTTGTAATTGTGAATTGTGCTGGGATAAACATGGGAGAATGTAGGTGTCTCTTTGATATAACCACTTCTTTTTCTTTGGGTCAATACCCAGTAGTGGGATTGCTGGGTTGAATTGTGGATCTACTTTTAGTTCTTGAGAAATCTCCATACTGATCTCCATAGAGGTTGTACTCATTAAAATTTTCACCAACAGTGTATACAGTGTATAAGCATTCTTGTTTTGTCATACCTGCAACAACATCTATTGTTTTCTTGACTTTTTACTAATGACCATTCTGACTGGAGAAAGATGGTATCTCATTGTGGTTTTAATTTGCATTTTCCTGATGATAAGTGATGGGAAGAATCTCTTCACTTATTTTTTGGTCATTTGTATGGCTTCTTTTGAAAAATGCCTGTTCATGCAATTGCCCACTTTTTTCCTTTTTTTGTTTTTTGTCCACTTGCTAATTGGGTTGCTCACGTTTTATCCTGCTCAGTTGTTTAGTTCCAGATATTGGTCATTTGTCACATGCATAATCTGCTAACATTTTCTCCCATTCTATAAGTTGTCTATACATAATTTTAAAGTCCCATTCCAGATCAGCCCAGGATCATTAATCTTTCCCACATTCCTTTTGACAGAAGCCCTGAGTATCATCCTTGTGGGGAGGAGTGGGAATGGGAAGAGCGCAACTGGGAACACCATCCTGAAGCATGACACCTTCCTCTCCCAGCTCCAAGCCCAATCAGTCACCACGGTGTGCCAGAGCAGCAGGACCACGTGGAATGGGCAGGATGTGGTGGTTGTGGACACTCCTTTCTTCAACCAGATGCCTGGGCCTGAGAGAGATCCATCCTGGTTAGAGGAGGAGGTCAAACGCTGCTGGTCCTTCTGCGAAAAAGGAACCAAGACATTTGTCCTGGTGTTCCAGCTGGGACGATTCACAGAAGAGGACAAAGCAGTGGTGGTGGAACTGGAGGCCACTTTCGGAAAGGAAGTTATGAGTCATTCCATTGTGCTGTTCACCCGGATGGAGGACCTCGCAAATGGGACGCTTGAAAATTACATCAAGAATACAAATAACAAAGCCCTTAAAAAAATAATTGAAAAGTGTAAAATGCGATATTGTGGTTTTAAAAACAAAGAAACTGGCCCAGATGGGGAAATCCAGGTGAACACTCTTTTGGAAATGGCCAATGATCTGAGAAGGCACCATAATGGGAAAGGTTACCCTCATACATGGGAACATGTCTGTAAACAAATTAAACATGCCCAGGAAAAGTTCACTTTCAAAAAATTCCGAAAGAATTTAAAAGTTCAATATAAGTAGCTGAAATGTCTGGAGCCTCTTTAAGTTAGGGACACCCTCGGGTTGGGGAGCAAGGCATGGCAGGCCTGATGGATGGGAGGAGGGTCCACGGCTTTGAGGCTTATGAGGTAAGCATCCCATCTTGTGATGCTTCAGCTACTTGTAGGTAATGGACTGTGAGAGGCAATAGTAGGGGATTGTAAAGGAGGAAGAAATCCAGGAGTAAACAGTTTGGGTTGGCAGGCATGGACATTCAAGCTTCTCTCTCTTTCTCTGCCCATCTTCATTGGTACGTGGATTCCACATTGAGGCTTGCTTCTTGGTTTCAAGACCCTGGTGCTCTATCTGTGGCTGTGCAGGTAACATGAAGAGCTGCCAGAGGTGTGTGAGATGGAAAGCAAGGAACCATCCTCAGGGTAGATACAGGCTCAGATGTGTTTAATATTAACCACTTTATTTTGATGATAGGATCTTTGTCATTTAGTTTCTCCCAACCCCCATAATATTGGGTTGCTTTCAAGATCAGCCCATTCATAAAAGCATGGACTGTCACTATTAATATTTTTGGATTTCACATAACACTTTACAAAATAACTTCTGGAAAATGTGTATGTAAATATATTCAGTTGAATCTAGTAATAAAGATGAATTAGATTATGAATTGATATCGTTCTGATTTCTATTTTTCTGACTTAGAGAGTATGGCTTCATGAAGGGCAATTGAGATGTTTAGACACCTTGATTTAGTTGAGGTTTTTGCAATTTTGGTGACTGGGAACCTTTAGATTGGTGGCAGCCTTTTGAGTGGCAATCGGCCAGCCCAGGTATTTTCCTCGCTGGGCATTTTGCTATACCCAGGACATATAAATGTAACCAGTCTTGGGACCAGAAACATGGAAGGAATAAGGTCTGGAGGGCATTCTGTGTCTCCTCCCTGTGCCTCCTTTCTGCTTAAAAGTAGGAACAAATCCCAGCATGCTGCCCACAGCTGCGCAGGGGACACAGGGAGCTGTGCATGGTGGAAGCTCCTATGGTGGAAGCTGCGTGGGTTAAGGAATGTGGCATCTTCTCACAGGTAGGGTGTAACATTCACACTGTTTTCTTTTCAGTACATTCCTGAGCAGTGCTGCTGTCAGTTTCTCTAAGGACATGCTGGGAGAGAGTTAGGGGTGTGCGGGGCTCATTGGGGACAAAGCCAGAGAAGGTAAAGGGGCAGGAAGCAGAATTGGGCAGGGAAAGCCTTTGGACTGTGATGGAGAAAAGGAAAGGGAAAACACGGAGGATCTGAGCTGGGTGGGGCCAGGCCTCAAGTCTGACAAAGGCTGGGCTGGTTCTACAGGTTGCTCTGGGGCAAAGCCAGGCCCTCAGCTTAGTACTGCACTGGGCAGACACTAGCAGCTCTACTGTGCATGGCCTTAGGAAGTACCTGGAGAAATCCTGGCTCCCAGGAGCTGAGCTGGGCCTGACAGCGTTGCAGCTGGAGGCTCCAGCCAGCTGCACTGCTTGGAGCTGGTCGGCAAGTTTCTTCTTGAACGGAGAGCCTTCAGGAGTGGAGCTCCTTCACGCTGCCAGAAATGACTGGCACATGCCATGCCTCATTCCGGACCCCTCTCCCAGATGGAAACCAGAACTGATAGCCCATTGTCCCTAATCTATGTTTCTTATCAATGCCACTGGTATCCTCACCACCTACTGCCCATCCTGCCCCTTCAATGTGATGTCATTGATGGGATGTGCTGGTTCTCTACAGGGAATGATTCTGCCCTATAGGGGACATTTGGCAATTCCTGGAGATAGTCTTAACTGTCAATGTAGGAAGTAGGAGCTACTGGCTTGTACTATGTAGAAGCCAGGGATGCTGCTGAACACCCTCAAATGCCCCAAACAGTCCCCCACAGCAAGGTATTCTCTGGCCCCACACGTTGGCCTTCCTGAGGCTGAGAGCCTTGGTGCGCTGGCTCGGTGATGTACTGCAGGGTGTCCACATGGTCCAGATCTCTTTGGGCTGCAGAGCAGGAGAGGCAACTTCTAAGGAAGTGGTTTCTCCCTGTTCACAGTGTCTTTTTTTTTAGGCAGTAAGCATGTGATATTTGTCACACTGCATCACTCAGCACCCCAAGGCTCCCTGCAGTCCTTTTCACTTCTCTTTTCTCTCTTCCTGCATTGAGAAGATGTTCTGAAGAACACAACTTTTGTGATGATTTCAGCTTAAAGAATAGACAAAAAGTTTTATGATTATAAAAAATGCAGAAAATCGCATAAATTTGGCTAATTTCCTGAAGGGTAGGCGGAATGGCCTAATTCAAGGAACCTGAAAGCAGGCTGCCCCCGTGGCAGAGTCCCCAGGTCCCTGATCAAAAGACCCATCTTATCCTACCTCAAACCAAATGTCCCCCTCCCCAGTAAGCCCCTCACCTTCCTATCCCACCATTACACTGCTGTGTTCCTGGAACCTGCTGGTCCAGCCTCTCCCTCTGGTGCGCTGCCACCCTCGCTGAGGCTCTAGGTGCCAGAGCACCTCTTCTCCATTTTACTACAGAGGCAGCTTGTCCTTAGTGAGAAACCTCTGTGGCTTTTACCCTCATATCTCTCTGTTTTCAGGAATTGACACAGGATGTGCTCCACAAGCTGGTGTGAAGTCGAATTGTGATCAGAACAATACATTTCACTCCCCAGCGATAAACATTTCCTGCATATGGCTTTTCAGTTAGCTCTGTTCTCATGTACCTGAGAGGGTGGTGGTGTGGCCGGCTTGAGTGTCCTGACCCAAAGATTATAGGCAGTGTGTAGCTAGATTAACAGGGGCCAAGCTGTTAAGCTCAAAAGAGCCTCAGGAAACATACTTGTGATTCATCTTCATGAGTCAACAGCGACCCAAAGTTTAAAATGGTGCCACGTTGACAATATTAGGAATGCATCCCCAGCTGCACCCACCTGCTATTGCAGCACTCTAGCCTCCCTCAGGTCCTGTTTTCCCAGGATATATGTTTGAGGTTGCCCAGGGGATCATCCCCCTTACCTATTGGACATTCCTGTCATGTGTTGTAGCATTTACCAAGCTTTTACACTCCTCCGATCTGAATCCTTCTCTGTTGGGTACTGCTTACTCATCACTATTAATACAAAGCATGACTCTCAGTCCTGTGGACTACCATGTCCTTTATGTTGTCAATATTTGTAGGTCTCCTGGGTACCAAAGCACTCACCAAACACCTATAGTGTTTCTTCTGACTGTTTAGTTTTCTCTGTGCAGTGAGGTTCTTATGGTAGCTTCTCTTGGTGCCACTGGCTACTCAGCCTTCCTCCCTGGGTTTCCTTCTCACTGATTCTAAGAGTTCTCTTTACTTTTTCTCCTGCTTCCTCAGTCTCATGAAATTATACAGTTTCTATGCCAGCCCATGACTCTGAAAGCCTATACTATGACTTTATTTACTTTTCTGTTGTTTTTTTTTTTTTAAACTGGTATCCACACACAATTACTCATATTTACCTTATCTTTTCCCTCCTTTTTAGTTTGAGGAAATTTTTTTAAATTAAATCATAGCTGCATACATTAGTACAATCAAGGGGTACAATGTGCTTGTTTCATATACAATCTGAAATGTTTTCATCAAACTGTTTAACATAGCCTTCATAGCATTTTCTTAGTTATTGTATGAAGATATTTGTATTCTGAATTTAGTAAGTTTCACCTGTACCCTCCTAAGATGCACCATAGGTGTGGCCCCACCAATTACTCACCCTCCACCCAACCTCCCCTGCCCTCCCCTCCCTTGCCCCTTTCCCCATATTCTTGTGCTATAGTTGAGTTATAGCCTTCATATGAAACCTTTAAATTAGCTTCATAGTAGGGCAGGGTACATTGGATACTTTTTCTTCTATTCTTGAGATACTTTGCTAAGAAGAATATGTTCCAGCTCCATCCATGTAAACATGAAAGACGTAAAGTCTCCATCTTCCTTTAAGGCTACATAATATTCCATGGTATACATGAACCACAATTTATAAATCCATTCGTGGGTTGATGGGCACTTGAGTTTCTTCCATGACTTAGCAATTATGAACTGGGCTGCAAGAAACATTCTGGTACAGATGTCTTTGTTATAATGTGATTTTTGGTCTTCTGGGTATATACCTAGAAAAGGAATTATAGGATCCTTGTTGCCAATATGCTTGATTGTACATTGGTGCAATCATAGGGCACAATGTGCTTCATATACAATCAGAAATATTTTGATTGTACTGTTAGAGATAGCCTTCATGGCATTTTCTTGATCACTATGTAAAGACATTGATACTCTACATTTAATAAGTTTCACCAGTACCCTGCTAAGATGCACCATAGGTGTGATCCCACTAATCGCCCTCCCTCTACCCATCCTCCCCCCTCCACTCAACTCCCTTTCCCTTTTACCTGTATTCTTGTGCTATAATTGGGTTTTAGCCTTCATATGA
>CAUYON010110890.1:0-57398 GCA_963573935.1 Arctocebus calabarensis | reverse complement strand
CTTTATATAGTGATCAAGAAAATGCCATGAAGGCTATCTGTAACAGTACGATCAAAACATTTCTGAATGTATATGAATCGTGCCCTATGATTGCACCAATGTACAGAATTATGATTCAATAAAATTATAAAAAAAAAACACTACTACTAATAAAAAATTGACAAAGCCTGTTCACTCGACATGACCTTAGCAACGTCACCACCATCATGATTATGATCAATACTGTAATTTATATATGTTGAGTAATTACGGTTTGGAGGCTATGTCAAGTACTTTCTATATATTATCTCATTTAATCCACACTAAATTCCAAAGGAGTAGTTGCTCTGATTACTCACATTTCCCAGCCAACAAACTGGAAAAGATGTTAAATAAGTTTCACTAGAATATAGATCACATCTGCATGTCAAAGTCAAGCAAAATTTTCTGGAAGTATATCTGCCTCTGAAAGTGGACTAAAGAATTGAGGATAATTTGAAAATTTATTTAATGCTGCCTGAATGATGGAATAGGATAAATTCCCAGTGCATCTTTAACCAGCAGGAGTGCTTGATGACATACTATTGCCTAACTTTGCACTTCTGTAACTCATCGACACACTTGGGCAACTGACACAAGGCAGTCACACAAACTGCTCTCTGCTCTCTGCAAGAAATAGGATGGTAATTCTCTTTTTCTATGAAATATTACCACCAGAAACAATGTAAATGACGAGTACCTACCACCTCCAACAGCCCCTTCTCCCCACCCGGTCCTTTCTATGTTTGAAAAGAAGATGTCGTCATTTGAAATTCATGTCACCAAACTTGTCCTAAAACTTAAACTAAGAGTAAATAAGAATTTTTTTCCTTAATATAGAATACTCTCCATCAATCTGCGCTAGATATGTACTTTATCCCATAGTTTAAGTGGTATATCCCGTGGTTTAAGTGGTATACAAGTTGACTTTGTTTAAAACCTTTTCATGCACTTTGACAATTGTCTTAGTAGAACGATCTCCAGAATTCTTTGTGTCTGCCCAGTCTTATTCCCCAAAGGAGTTTTTGTATATCATTAATTCAAAATAAAATTAAAACCTGTCTTGTTAAAAGAGGAGTTAATTTCCAATATTTTGAATACATTTTAAAGAAAAGTAAATAAAGCATCTCTCAAAGCACTGCTAGTTCCCCCCCAAATCTACAAGGATTGCTGAATTTCACAGATTAAGTAGATTGTAGATCTAATTAGTTCCCTATTTTTGTCTTATGAGTCTCCTACAAGATGGGTACTCCTTGAAACGTGTTTTAGAAAACATTGCTCTGTACACAGCAATGTAGATATTATTCCCCAAATACACACTAGTACTTTGAAATAATCTGACCTTTGTTCATATAATTCCCCATGGCTGGAATAGTCTTCCAATCCTCTGATTTTACAGTTTTAGTTGGTGAATGTCTACTCGTTCTCTAAGGAGAAGATAAAATGTCATCTTTTCTGTTAAATATTGTTTCTGAACCTTCCCAGGCAAAAATAACAGTTAGCAAATTTTGAATATGTTAATTATGATTTTTATTTTTGCAAACTCTCTCCTCAAATGAATGGCAATGTCATGAGAAGAGTGAAACTTTCCATCTGTAATTATATTTTCATTACTACAATAGGAATTACTTTTAATGTAGATGGTTTGCCCTACTTATTTTGAAATTCTTTATCCAGCTTAGTGGCATCATGCAAAGCTTCCAGAGATAGAAAGATAAACTCCAACAAGCTGGCCAGTTGAATCAAGGCTTAAGAATCACTTAAGGAAGCAGTCCAAGATAAGCTCACTGAGAACATGTTTTGGTGTTTTAAATGCATTGTGAGTATTTTTAATTTTCTAGGCAATAGGGAATATTTTTGAGCAGGAAATAACATAACCCAGCATGAAAGCAATGCTTTGTACTGAGAGTTCTGGCAGCTGAATTTAGGAGAGATTGCAGGTGAATTATTGATTCGAAACTGACTGCAGTTATCCAAGTGAGAAGTAATATTGGCCAGACAAATGTGATAACATTAGAAATGGAATAGACATAAAACGTGATTTGATAGATACCTAAGATAGTTCATTGGTAGATTGATTATAACACTGGGCAAATGATATACTACCTAAGTGCACAAGGACTTGGAGAAGTCAAAGATGATTTTAATGTTTCTCATGTGGTTTTCTTGAAATTTAGTAGTACTATGAGGCAAAATTAGTAATCTAATTATTATATATCATCATATGCTGGAGAACAATGCCTTGCGGAGATGAGATGTAAAGGAAAAGAAAGATTTGCGAGTCATAGAAGTTTATAGTCCCATGTGTGCTCTAAACAGTAGTGAAGAACAGCTCAGGGAAGGGTACCTCTCTTACAATTTTTCTAAGAATAGCCCTGGGGTATCAAGAAATAATTTGGAAACAAATGCAAAAATGATGATTATAATGAATACAGTTCTACTTAAGGTTTTACTTTTAATTTACGTATGTTGTTTTTTGCTCAACTATATAGTTATAGAGTAATTAAAATGACAATGATTAAGTAGTAAGACACTACTCCTGCCCAGAACAAAATAATTAGAAATCTAGCCATGTGTCTAATTGAAATTTGAAACGTTTCATTTAACTAAATTGAATATTAAAATTATAAAAATTCAGCCTATTTTTTCTACCTTTAAGCACAAACTGAAGGAAGAATACATGCTCTCTTCACTTTGTCTCTAACCCCTAATTCTTCACTGAAAACAGAATGAAACCCAGTTGTCATTGAAATCCATCAGCTGTTCCAAAGCAAGCCCTCCTGCTCTCCAGCTTTAAAAAGCAACTCTCCACTGCCCTTGACCTATTTACACATATGTATAGGGTGTACAAAAGCCATAGGAAATGTCTATTTAGTGCAGCATGACTCTGTACATGGCGAATATCTCCTTTTCTGCCCTGGCCATGTCTAACAGGAGACATGGTATAGACGGAGTTGCAGTCAGATTCATAGGAGAACTCGCTCCCTTGTTACTCACACAAAGAATGAGATGCCCCTAACACTGAATTCACTCTGAGCAAACAATCTCTCTATGCTGTTCTGTTTAATACATGTAAGGACTTCTGCTAGTAATTTTAAAGGAATGAAGATCATAGACCAATTTAGTTTATTTAATCAAAAGAAAAAATTGTTACAGGTATTCAGTATTCCTTTACTGGACTACCATCATTTACATTTTCTATTCCCATATGTATATTAAAGTTTATTTGTTTTCATTCTGATGTAAAATATAAATATAATCGTTATGTTATGAAAAGAATCAGACATTACTATCATTACTTTACACTTACATTTTGTAAAAAAGTTATAGTGGTTGAAATGAATTTCAAAGATAAAATTGACATGTAACACTTGAAATGTGTTTTCAGAATGGATCATAAGACTTAAAACACAATGAAAATCTGAGTCTATCTCATACAAAATGAAGTATTTTTAGTACTTTATTTTGTTTTCTAAACTCTCAGCTACAAAAAAAATATGCATTAATATCACCTGAATGTGTTGCTACATTTGTCGGTACTATCTCTTCACAGATATGCCAGCTATTCTCAAAATTTAGGCCCGACATTTTCATTTGTTTTCCCTGTCAGGTATCTGAATTGTCTCCTCCAAGAGTCCTCCATCAGGACAAGGGCTCAATTAATGATGAGTCTGTTGATCTGTCTCTCCATTCATCCCACGCATTATTCTTTGAATCTTTATCAAGGCATGACGGTTCTACTCCACGGGGTTTTATATAACTGTCCTTTACTCTTTTCTAGACCCACTCTCTTCTACTTTAATCAAAGCCACCATCAGATCATCCTCAGGCAACTGCAATTATCTGCTAATTGAATTCCCTCCCTTAAGACTCTTGGCAATGTAACCCATTGCATACAGAACTGCCTGATTAATCATCCTAAAATGGTGATTTGTTCATGTCACACCCTACTTGAAAATATGTACATTATCTCTTTAAAATACCATTCTTAAGTCACAAGTTTAAGATGCTCACAAGTTGGCCACTATCTCTTTCCATTCAAAAATCTAGTTACTGAGTGCCTAGTACACAAATTTAACAATTCTAGAGATATGTGGGAGAAACAGGACAAAGAACTTACATTCCTAGAAATACTATTCCAAGGAAGCCTTGCTGTTCATGCTCAGACTTTATTTTTCTGACTCAACACCAATGACCAGGCAACACACACACCAACTCATTTTAATGGAACAATTCCAATTTTCTCCTCTCTTGATGTGTTCTATTGAAAGAGGAGATCTTCATTTCTTATCCTCCTATTTATTAAGAGGGAAGAGAAATTCTTTTCCTGTAAAAGAAAAGGATTTGAAGGAGCTCTTCTTCTCTTTTTTCCACAAACACCGAGTCCTCAGGAAAGGAAAGGTGGTTTAACCAACTGATTGGAAATATATAGGGACATATATGGAACTTGTGGCTCAGCCCCTGTATAGTTATCTTTTTTTTTTTTTCTATCAGCATGCCGTAACACCTACCTACTCTCCTTTACAAGAACTAGCCTGTTCCTAAATGGAATAAAAGTCTGTATTTTCTGTTTACCTATTATTGGCAGATAAACTTAATGAGGGATGTAGGGAGGTCACATAGCCTGTGGCTTCAGTCCAGCTAGCATCCTCTGGGATCAGCTTCACAACTAGTAGAACTAGTAGTGAGATCTCACTCTTTTGTCCATGGCTGTGTTGATTTAGAATTTTGGAGGTAAATTCTAAATTCCCTTCTCCCTCCCACATACACAATAATTAAAGCATTCTTTTGACACATTTTTTATAACACAGTATAATACAGCTCAGTTACTTAGTGTATTGTATCTTTTTACTACCCAAAATAACTATTACTAGTATTACTTATTGAAAAAGTCCCCTTGTAAGATTTTTCATCTACTTCACATTGCATAAAACTATATTTTTTATACCTTAGGACCAAAAGAATTCTCTGTAATTACTATTTATATTTAATTATAATATAGCTTTGTGTTTTGTGGCTTTAGTGAAATGGAAATTTTTAAAGGGTATATTAATGTGTTTCAATGTATCTGTGGATGTTTCATAAAAGATAAGAAAATTGACTTGGTACTTAACTATATTTCAGATTTAAATAGTCTAGGAGTGAGAAGCAGACAATTTTGTAAGAAAATTAGTAGCAGATAGGAGTAAAATATGAAATAAATTCACAGGAAGCATGGTGTGTTTTAGGGAGAAGCAAGATTAAAAAAGGAAGAGGATTAATGTTTCCCAAAATTAATGGAAAATAAGTTTAATTTTTGGTGTTATTCAAATTTTAAATAGGCTTAAAATTCATCAAATTAATTTTGGATTGTGTGACACAAAAAAATAATACTCATCATATATTTCATGTTTTCCTGGATGTTTCTTATCCTTGCATGATTGTATCCTAGGTTAATATGACCACTTATGACTGAAGGACTCTGAACAGAGTGACATACCGCTGGCCCAAGACAGTTTTAAGTTTATTTTCCATTTAGCAGACCCGGGCCCAGGTTGGTTCTCTAATCATCAAACTACAGGTGTTCTGCCTAGTTTAAAGTTTCTATGTCTTCTGTATTCCTCTAAATTTCTGATTTGGGATCCAAGTGTTAAAATAATGACATCATAAATGGAAGAATTATAGGCTTCTGTTCACCACATGGAGTAAAACTCTAGCCACTAACAATAAACAATGAATGAGTGCTAAATAAACATTATCTAAGCCACTGAGGCTGGCTGCAATGACTAATGTCACCTAACCATAAAAAATATAATTTGACTGGTAATGAATTGGTAGTAGTGTTAACCCAAATTCTATGCAATTTTGATCATTTTCTAGCCATAAATTATCAATAATGAGAAGCATCTAACTCAAGTAATGATCTAGCTTGTTTGAGTAATGCCCTTGGGGGGCTGAGTAAATATGTGTGATACAAATAAATTCCACAAGCTAATCTTCCACCTAGAAAAAGCCTCACTATTGTTGAGGTGCTATTTAATTTTACTTACCAAGCACCTGGCTGTGCATTTTTGGGGCTATAACAGGGGTAATCTAGGGGGATGAATTAGATAATTCCTCTGTACTTCAAGATCATATGTGACAATTGAGGCAGTAACAGAAAGATATAGGAAAAAAGTTAACATTAGCAAGGTGATGCCAAATGAGCCTCTCATCTGCTTTTAACAGATAAAATTGTATTAGAGAAGGTAGGATTTTGGCTAGTCATTAAAGGTGACATAATGGATTTTTTAAGGAACTATGGAAAAAGCATCACAAGAAAAAAGCTCCAAATACAGTAATTTCAAAGAACTGTAATTAGAACAATTTCGCTGACATATGTAATTGCTATGGAGGAGTAGAGAGATCAATTACTTAAATGAGATTTTGAGGCCAGAATTTGGGAAATTCTGAGAAATTTGGGAAATACTGGGAGTTTAGAAATAGAGATACAAAATATTTTGAAGCAGGGAGTTATGTGTGACATTATTCTAAATTCTTACTTATAAACTACAGAAGATCACTGTTTCATGTTCCTAGAAAAAATGATTATGAATACATATAACTCAGAGTATTGTTTAGGAGCCCATTGATGAACTTCTGGATAGGCTTCAGGAAATGAAGTAGAATCATACTGTAGAAGAGGTCTACGATACAATAACCACTACCAAAAATTTTTATGATTACCCTTTCTGGACCAAATAATCAACATAACTGCTACCCCTGCCATGAATGCGTGTGTTCCAATTGTTTTCCAAGAAAGGTCCCTAGTCATCATTGCTCCTTCCAAGCCCACGTGCCTCCATCACCTTCATTGCTGCAGTGTACGTGGGTTCTGCATTCTCATTTTTCTGACTTCTCAGTCAAAATATCACACCAATAAATCTGATTGATAGATGCTGGGTCACACAACTATGCCCCAGCTATGCAGGAATCTCAGAGAACAATTTTCTGCCTATATTTGTTAAATTTGATTTTATAGGTAGAAAAACATCCAAACATTTAAAAAAGTTCAAAAGGGTTCTAGAATGAATATTATCAGTGCCCTGTATATATGCTCGCAGCTGTACTTTACTAAAATTAACTTCCTGAAGATTAATGAATAATAAAGAAAAATAGATAAACACATCTATTAGTTAGGAGACTATGGCAGTCACTAGTCCCAATAAAAAGCAACATGATCCTAAATATATTACCTGAAAGAATAGAGGGTGTTATATAAAGGGACTTGCAGAAGGCTTAATTTATAGGAACATAGACACTGACTGGACTATAGGTTAAGACTGGAAAGAATCCAGTTTATCAGGCAGTGCCTGTGCCTCAAAGGAGTGGGGTGCTGGTCCCATATGCTGGAAGTGGTGAGTTCAAACCCAGCCCCGGCCAAAAACTGAAAAAAAAAAAAAAAAAAAGGGAATCCAGTGTGTCTATCCCTAAAAGTTTGACCCTGTGTATATAAAAGGTGATAGTACAATGAAAGTTAATAGAGAATTCAAAAGGGGCAGTTAATTTAGAAGAAAAAGTGACAATTTGAATTTCACCGTGTTGACAAGGAGATAAAAAGGATATATGGGGCAGCGCCTGTGGCTCAAAGGAGTAGGGCGCTGGCCCCATATACCAGAGGTGGTGGATTCAAACCGGCCTTGGCTAAAAACTGAAAACTAAAAAACAAAAACAAAAAACAGCACAAATGATAACATAAGTAAATTTAGGAAGATTGTGGATAATCAAAAAAAAAAAAAACATTATTTAGTTTAAAGGAGTTTCTTAAAAACATTATTTTAAAGAGGCCAAAGAAACAACTATTTAGTTTTAGCTGAGTAAATAAAAGTCTAATTTAGTTATCTGAGTTGTAGAGATTCATTATAAATATTACACTGATATGTTGTTTTCTAATTCCACTGTGGAAAACCAAAAAGAAATCAGTTCATTGCTAAGAGTATGGGGTCTGTTAGCCATTGAGGTGGACTACCCAGGTAGACTGTGCAATGTCCTTGGAAGATCTCTAAGACAGCACTTCTATCTGTCTAGATTTATTTAGAAATAGTAAACATTGAAGTCAAAGGGTGAGAGACAATGGTCTAAGTCAGCTTTTAAAACCATCTGAAGTGCTGTAATTCTATAATTCTTTTGAAAGATTGACCAATTTTCATGAATTACTGGTTTAAAATATGAAGGCCTTTTCCTTCCTTGATGAATAAGTAGCTCTCATGATTGCTTAGAAAACTCTCCTTCAAACCACAAATCACTTCTTAGTGAAAAGTGATCTACCTAGTCTCCAATAGTTAGACAGAAAACTCTAAATTTCTAATCATTTTACATGTAATTCCTGGCAATTATATTTGGTTTCTCAATCATAATGAGCATGAAATAACGGAAAAGAAACTACTCTTTTATTGACTGTTAGAGAAGTGACCCCTTAATATTCAATATTGTCCCCAATTTAAATTCCTCAGTGATCTATTTAATTATATAAGATGCAGTGATTGTCATTACCCTTGGTTAACCAAGAGCAGAGAATCAGAGAAGAAAAAAGTAATCTTCAAAACAAATATTTCCTAACAATTTGGAAATGTTTATGTCACTAATTCTGGAGAGTACAGAGATGTGAATAGGTAATACTTGATTTAAAGATTTGTCACTGAATAATCTATGGCAGTGACATATACCTTGTATTTAGTATTACAAGTAAAAACTGACTAAATGTCTGTGTTTCTGAAAAGACAATAAGTAATTATGTATATAGAGGCTTCTGAGACAAAAGTCCCCAAGAGACAAATGTATTTAAAGAAGAGATAGCTGACAGGCAGCTATTCTCAAAAACCTAAGTCGAATAAATAAGCTCAGTAAAAGACTCATAGGAGTAGAAGCTTTAATTTGTGAAGCTAATGTGTCTACAAGCAACAAATTGGTCAGGTTAGCTTAATTGAAATGGTGACTGTGAAAGCTTTCTGCTTGTTTTAACAGACTCCAAGCATTAATAGAATAGAATTCCTTATAAATTAATGGGAAGTTAATAATTGTCCCTTACTGCCTCTAGAACCAGTATTCATAGTTTAAAATTGAGTTGGTGGCAAGTAGAATGGGAAGAAAGTCTTGATTTCCATTAATGAATAGACTATATTTTAAAATGAATTAAATTCCAACACAGTGACTGAACGTGTTTCCAAAATACCTGGGTGCTTGATTAAATATAATCTGTCATATATTCCAAACAATTGGTCCCTAGGAGTAAGACAAGAGCTCAAGATGGCATTATGACTTTCACAGATCACTATGAATCCACTTAATTGGCATTAATAGTTATTTAGTCATTCTCTTGAATTATGAGGAATTATGTACCGATGACATCTATACTGTACACTGCAGGAATTGCATTTCATTTGATTTCTGCACCTGGGTATACTTTCCTCATCTCCTGGGGAATAATCTCAAGCACACAAGAGTTTTCCATCTGCTGACAGTACCAGTTTCTAATACTTAGACCAGTCAAATTATGGTTTTGATTTGTGCACAGCTGCTTGCTTTTTGTGGTTGGTGTGAGTGACTATGGGAATTTGCTTTTAATTGGTCTGAATATTTGGCTTTTGTAATAGACAGAATAATGCCACACATTCCCCACCTCTGCCAACAAAGACTGGCACAACATAATCATCAAAATATGTGAATGTTTTACCTTGTATGGCAGAAAAATACTTTGCAGATTTGATTAAACTAAGGATTTTGAGGTTGATTTGGGGATTATTCTGTATTATCTGAGTGGATCCAATATATTCATATGGTCCTTTGCCATATGGCAAAGGGGGTCAAAAAAGGGTATGTGGGATATTGACTGGAGGTTGGAGAGATGAAGCTGAAGTTAAAGGAAGGGGGCAGCAGCCAAGAAAAATGGGTGGCCTTCAGACGCTGGGAACAGCAGAGAAATGAGTTCTCCCCTCCAGCCTCCAGAAAGAACACAGCCCCATGAACCTGTTTCAGATGTCTTCTGATTTCCAGGAATGTAAGAAATAAACTTTCATGTTTCCAACCCTTAAATTTATAGGGAGTTTGCCACCATAGTAATATAAATTACAATGCAACCTCTACCAAATTTTAAGGGAAGGAATCTAACTAATGGTGTTTTATTTAGTTCTCATAAAAAAAAATTGTGTGTAATAAAATTGCAGATACATGGAACATTCTGAAATGATTTCCACACTCATGCTAATTGATGTCCATATGTGTAATTCTATGAATGTGTGGTGAGAATATTTAAGATATTCTTTTAATGATTACTCTCAGAGCAAATTTCAGGCATGCAATAAATACATTATTATAAATTATAGTCACCATATCCTACATTTGGTCTCCAGAACCTAGTCATCTTAAAACTGAAAGTGTTTACCCTTTCATCAACTTTCCCCATTTCCCCCACTCTCCCATCCTTGGTAATTACATGTCCTCTCTGTTTTCATAAGCTCATTCAAAAACACTACCATGTACACCTTAAATACAGAAGGGGCCAAAACATGTATTCACATTTTTAAAGGGAAAAAAAAATACTGTAATAAATTTGTGATCCTGGAATCATGTTTGACTTCTGCAATTACAAGAGGTGCCCAATATGACTTTTGTTATTGGTATATATTGAGTGCTACAATTTTAATACAGTTTTTGACTTTCTTAAAATGTATATACATGTTTTGGCACCCTCTGAATATATAATTTTTATTTGTCAACTATACCTCAATAAATCTGGTAAAAATCACAGACACTAAGTGATGTTAAGTTCTGGGGATTTTGACAATTTTATATTCCTTACAACTACCATGAGAATTTAGATGTAGATTCTTGCCAGGACCCAAAGTTGTATTTTGTCTTTTCTGGTTGAAAACCCAAACTGGTTCTGAAAACCGTAGACATGTCATTTGAGACATACAGATCCATCAGGAAAGGAGAGAACATCTGGGACATTCCTGGAGAATTACACTGAATGTGAGTGAATGACTATCAGCATCTGACAGCAGAAATAGCCCTTTACTGTTGTAGAGCCTACTGGTGACCTATTAGATGTTCAGTCTCTCCTTTCTTTAATTACCAGAACTTAAATTTTATAATGAGTAACAACATGTTTAGGTTAAAATTTATATTGTCTAATAGCCCATGTAGGTAACATTGTCTTCCTGGGAAAAAAAAATTAGGGCCTTAAGATATAAATCAATATTTCTCTCCTCTGTATCTTTTTCTTTTCCTAATTTTGACATCATCTTCCTACTGTATTGTTCCTTCCTTTAATTGGCTGAAAGGCAAGCATCATTGCTATAGTTGGATCATCCATTTATTTTGAGACACAGCTGAAAAGCTGAGAAAATCACAATAACCTTAACTTTTATATCCTCGGGTTATATAGGAAATCCTTTTTCCAGTTTTCTTATTAAACAGGAAAAATAAACCCTTTGTTATTTACTAACAGTCAAATACTAGCATTAGCTAATATACCTGTTCGAAGAAAATAACTAATAATAAAATAAAATAGCTCATGCTGAATTTAGTTGAGAGGTACCAGTATTAATTAGTACACAGGTTCATACAGTTCTAGTCATGGAGGGAAATCTCATATAGAAACAGAATAAGAGTTAGGCATTGAATTAAAAAAATAAATAAATAAAACATAAGTGAGGAGAAAGAAAAAGGTGGCACTCAGTAACAGAAAAATGATACGAGCAAGAACATGGAAAATGCTATTTTATAGAATACTCGGAAACACAGCCAATAAGTTTCCTGAACTTCAAAGACTGGCATTTTACCATTGTCCTCTATACATTTTCTGATCACTGGACACTATATTCTTATAACACTGCATTTTAATGTTTCCTGTTCAGTATTTATCTTATCCTAGTGTAGCCAGAATTTCTCTCTCTGCCCAGTTCTTAGTCCTGGGGATTCAAGGAATGAATTCATGGACCACGTGAATAAGTGAAAGGACACATTTTATTAAAAGATAAAAGAGAAAGATAAGCAAAAGAGGGGATCAGAACCTCCAGCAGCAAGTGGGGAACCCAAGTGGGAAGTTTGTTTGGGCCTCTGTCTAGAGGTTTATATATGGCTTTTCCTAACCTACAGACAGGAGTTTGGGGAGACAAAATGTGTGTCTGGAATATGTCACAATTGGCTGGGGGCCTGTGGGAAGAAACTAATCTCAAAACTGCCCTGTGTAGGAATATAGTCTTATCTGGGCTGCGCCTCTCTGTTCCTGGACAAGCAGTGGGTTTGGTCCCTGCTCCAGATGAGATTCTGGCCAGGCTGCTTTTCTATGGCTTTGTTTTGGGTCCAGAGAATATGTCCTGGAAAGGTCCTGTTTGTGCCTTGAGATGGGGTCTGTGATGAAACTGATTTCTGAGCCTAGTTAGGCCTAGAAAATGGGGGATTCCTGTCCAGCCCTGAGTAGAGTAACCCTGTATTGCTAGTAAATTGATTGCAAGTAATATGCTTTATTCAATTTTTTTTTTTTTTTTGGTTTCTGAGTTCTAGTACTGTGCATGAAACATAATGACAATCAGTTTTTCTTGAATGCATATAGGTATTTAGTGCAGTGATAAGAGAAAAAAAAAAGAAGTAACTTGCACAAAATTATGGAGATCTTCTACATAAAATATTTGAAGGGAAGAATTTTTTTTAAGCTGAAAGTTGGAAAAATTCCATTGGTATTTTGAAGGAAAAAAAAATCACTCATTTAGTAAAAATATATCAGGAAGAAGAAAACAGATCCAGAAAGCAACAGAAAACATGGATTTTAAGAAATCCATGTAATATGTCAAGAATGAAATGAAGGTGTCCTGAATCAGGACAACAAAATCAACAATATAAATAAGAAGCTGCATACAAACATTCATCAACAGAGGACCTGCAAGATCATAAGAATAACTTGATCTAAGCTGAAAGATGTGGGACTTTGCACAAATTTGACTCCGAGGGACAGAGATGGGGATGTTAAGATAGAAGTGACCATCGGAGTAGAGATGCGAGGGTGAGGAATGGAGAAAGGTCAACCTAGAGATGCAGTTTTTAGGTTAAATTGTTTAAGCCACTAATGAGTTGTCAGGAAAATAACCGAACGGAAGCAGATCTTTGTGTCCCACATGTGGAATGGGACCCCTCTAATGAGATGTTCCTGGAGGAGAGGTCATTGAGAGGGACAGAGAAGCAACTGACAGGTAAAGAATTTCACAAACAACAGGTGATCAATTTAACAAATGCTGCAGAGAGATCACGGAAAATTGGGAGTTGTTTGAATAAATCTGGGTTCAACAATAATAGAGGATGTGTGTCCCGGAAGAGAGGAGACTTCAATAATAGTGTAGGAGAAGTTAGACTTCACTGTATTAAAGAGTAACTGGTTCAGAAAGAAATCTAAGTAGTGCACATAGGCTATTCTGTGATGATTGTGGTATTAAAAAAATAGAACAATATGAGATTATATGGTGAAGGCCTGTTTGTGTTGAGAACTAAAAAGAATCTGCGAATGTACCTTACTTGCAAGCAAATAATTTAGCTTCTTACAGTTTCATAGATGCCGGCAGGAGTCACAGACTTCTGGGTCACAGACAAAGAACTTTATTACACATTAACGGCAATAGCTGGGATCAGCAGAGGATCAGTATTTGCACCAATACCCTGAGCCCTAATGCCAGGTAAGATGCTTCCACATACAGTAGATTTAATTACAAGACAAGAAGCAAGAGTTTAGCTAAACCACTTATAATGGTCCATAAGCTTGTCTGATCTTTGCCATGAATGAAGATGTTGCCCTTACTACATTGCACAATAAAGAAATCTGCTTCTTGCTCCAGAGGGAGAGGCTATCTCTCTCAGCCAAAGCTGTTTGCTATGCAAACATCCTTGAAAAGATAGTCCAAAAGAAAGTCAATCAATACCTTAGTTTGCAAGACGTGCAGAAATGGGAAATATCTATAGAGAATTGCCTTGCAATAATTAGACTGGAAAATAAAACTTTAAGATGTAAGAAACTTCAGGATATTTGTTAGCAGAAAGATGGTATCTCTAGTGAAAACATTTATTGATAGCTGAGGAGAGAAAAATAACAAAATCCTTAAGGAAATGATTTGGCTTATTATCAGGCTAACAGACAGCAAAGTAGCATTGCCAGAAATGGGCAGATTTGCAGATATCTTACTTTGGAAAGAAAAGAGATTTTGTAGAGCCGTGTCAGTATTTGCAGAACATTAAAAACTGAAGCCATGAGTAAGTAGATATGGCAGAAGACAAGATTTTGATTAACATGCATCATACCTCAAATTATTAGGTAAACTATGACATAAAAAAACTTGGTTAGTGAGCATGATGTGAACTCAGTAGCAAGAAATCCTCTTTTTATAGTATTGTTAAATTCAAGCATATGATGTGTGTTATTTTCTTGAGTTCCCTCAGACAGGCTTGTGAGTAAACATAGATTTCCCTGGTAGCATAGAACTTGGAACTAAGATTTATATGACTAAATGTGTTTAGCTACTGAGTCACAGAAATAGAAAGAAAAAGATACTTAAACATCTTAAACATGAAAAACCACAGCTCAATTCAGGGAGATCAAAAAACATGATTTGGCTGTTAACATCTTTATATTTTAATAACCATGTATGTTTAGGTTTATATAAAGGAAAGCAGTAGGTAAGAATGGTTAAAATCAAGCTGCCCCAGTCTGGGCTAGAAAAGTCAGTAGTTAGATAATTGTATGGCCACTTGGATTGAGCCTTCTCTAATCATCTGTTAGCTAGTTTAATGTTTTTAATTACAAATACAAGCAAAAGAAAATAATTTGGAAAAACTGAATCATGTTATACACATATATAAACCTAAGAGCAGATTTAATAAACAGTTAAGCTAAAATTCACAATTATAGTAATTGTTGACACTTTCATTTGTGAGATGAGCCTTTAACAATTGCGTTTTCACCAGAGTGTTAATAAGAGATGATTAATGTCTCATTTTTATCTGTTCTTGACACTTTAACCAGACAATATATCCACAGATCATAGTAGAAGAAGCCTATAAAAGCCATAAGACCTGCTCGTAGACAAAAGCTCCTGCATCTATCACTCCCCATGGTGGTTTTGTGTGGGCTTCCACCTTATTAACATGAAATATGATGTCAGAGCCTGTCTCCCCACCCTATACTTCTTATCATAATCTCAAGAAGACAGGTTCTGGCAGCAATAGGTTCCTCTGAAGTACAATTTCCATTCTTTCTTATTGTTCCTCAATTTAAGATCATTTAACACCTCCAGTGAAAAAATTCTACCATAACTTATCTAGAGTTTATTCATTTTATTCTCAGCTATTTCCTAGGTATTGCACAAATTTAGACCCATAGTCTGAAACCTCTAAGCTTCTGAAACCCCAGGGTAAGTGATCATTCATGTCTTATATATTGATCATATAATATGTGTAGCACAGTTTCAAAAGATTTTTAATTTATTCTCTAATTCTTTGAAAGGATTTGTTGCTCTTGCTGCAATCTCTCAAAAATAGATTTTGTTTTTGCAGAATATTCTTCATATTCTATATATTTCAGTCTTCACATATGTCATTGTTCTGTGCTATGTGGAGTTCTATGTTTCTATGAAAAAGATCTTTCTCTCTCTCTCTCCTTCACGGACGATTGACCCTTGAGCTACCAGCATACATATCGTCTACATTGAAGATTCCACATTTTCTTGCCTACTTCTCTTCAAATCTTTCCTATCTGTTGTCTTTCTTGCTGAATTTATTTAGAATGAGATTAACTACCAATTTTCCCCTTGAAATATATATTATATTATGAAATTGGAGAATTGGAAAAGCCTGGCTCCCTGGCAAACAAAACCTCTGAAATAACACAAGCATTCTGTTCCTGGCATGCTCATTTGTTTCTAAGGTTTTTTTTAGACTCTCCACAACTGTACAAAATTTTATTTCAAAGATGATGGGACAATCTTTTCATGGAGTTTGTAAACATATCCCTTGACCCCGCAATGAAATTATAAATTATAGATTATAAAATATAAATTGTGAATATTAAGCAACAAGTACTAGCCAATATGGGAAAACTGGTGTTAAAGGCTAGAGCAGGCTCCTGCAGGCTGCTTCTTGCAACATCCACTAACCCTTCGGCTATAGATTTTAGTGAGCGTGTGGAACAAACAGAAGGATTTTGATAGCCAGAGGACAGACCATCTGATTCCAGGGATGGTTATTTATAAACCTGGTAACATTTCAATGTTAATAACCACTAAGGATAGAATATAAATGTCTTAACACAATAAGCAAATGAGGTGAAACCCTATACTAACTAATTTGATCTAAGCATTCCAAATTGTAGATAAAATCAGCACATTGTACCCCATAAAAGCATAAATGTATACATAATCTATATGTATATGACTTAATAAAAAAAAATAACCACTAAGGACAGGCTAATGAGTCCTGGCTAACTATTAGCCCTACTTAACCCCTCACTATTTACTTCATAACAGTAAAAAAAACAACAAAAAAATACAAACAAAACTTTTAGTATTGTTCAAATCTTCTAGTATCTTGTATAATGTTAAATGTCATGGGAATCCCATGTTACTACTTCAATAGAAAATCACATCCCTGTTCCTCTAAGCCAGACCTCACAAGGGGAGAATTCTGGGCAGTCACAGGTTCCACAATTGCCACAGATAATGCTTATCATTAAGGAAGTTCAGGAAACAGTGATTTACTTTACTTTACGTGATCCTTACCATAGTTATGTAAATTGGGAAGTGGAGAAATTATGAGGTCGTTTTTCAGAAGATAAACTGAACCATATCAAGGTTTCTTAACTTGCATAATATTAGGAACCAGGCCAACTGTTTCCAATTACAATAGTCTTAAAATAATTAGATTGGACTATTACCTCATATTAAGCAATTGTAAAGAATGGTAGCATTTCTCCTCAAATTTTATAATTGTATGCTCAATTGTTTTTTATCAATGCCATATTTTTTATTTTAGAAGATCACCTATTTAAAAAACACTTGATTTTTTTGGTATTTGTCCTCTTCTTAAAACCAACACACAAAATATTATCCTCATTAGCAAAATATTAAGATCATCTTTTTAGTCAAGGTTCTTTTGCAAGTGAAAATAAATACAAAATACAAGAGATTTAATTTCCCTCAAATGCACATGAATTTAAAAGTAAAATGAAAACAACATTGGAAAATAATGGTTGTTTACCATCTCATTTCGCGTCACTTATTTCTGCTACAGAGTATTGGTTTTGTTGGTTGGCCTTTTAGAAATAATTATGGAGAACATCTTAGTCTCTTTGTAAATGACTTCTTTTTCTTACCAGATTTAAAATATATTGTTTCTCATCAATAGAAGGCTAGTGTGTGTTAAATATATGCAAAGGAAAATAGACAACATTAACTGAATGAATTTAGTAAATCAATCATTACTGAATGATTGAAACTAGACAAAATAATACACAATCTAAAGGCTGTGGCATGTCATGCATTAAAGAATTTGAAGGTAGTGATATGTCACTCATTTTGAAACCATCTGCTAGAGAACTGAATCTAAATAGCTTTGCCAATAATAAAGAAAATGATTGCCAGGACTGTCAATAATCAACCGGATGGCAGGCATTGCACTAGGCTCTTGCAAACTTACTGACGGAGCAGGTTCTCACTTTCATATTGACTAGAACTTCTGTGTAGAAGTGGACATATCATATGACTACTAAGCTCGAATGCTGGAAATTAGGAATCCATCATGAGATAGATTATTTTGTCTCAATAGGGGGATTTAGAATTGAGCCAGGAACATAAGGTTGTTCCTAAGTATCTCATTTTTATGTTAGACATGTAAAGTGTTTGAGTGGCTAAACAAATTGGGCAATTTGCTGAATGTTTTAGAGTTTGTTGGGAAATACATGTATACAAGGTCATAATGACAGAGCAATTTACAATCGTACTTGTTTGTTTTATGTGGATATTCAATCTAGTTTCCCTCAAAATGAGTTCGACCTACATGTCAAAAATCTTGAGTGCTTTTCATAATGACATATTCCTGAGCTTTTATTAAAAAGTTAACTAACAAGTACTTTGTCTTACTGTGATTATTCCAGATGATTCTCAAACAAACACATCGTGGTTTTAAAACCACTGCTCAAAATTTATTGACTCAGATGTTTTGCTATAAGATCATGTCCTAAAATAATTATAGAAGGAAACATTCTTTCACAAACATGCAACTTTGTCATGTGATTTAAAGAGTACTTGAAGAATTATAAGGCAGGACTAACATAAATCTACTACAAATATGAAATTTCTTTTTAAAGTTTTTAAGCTTTTTATTATGGAACTTTTCAAACATCTATAATAATAGAATGGTTTAATAAAGCTCATATATACCCATCACCCAGCTTCAACAATTATCAATTGGCCAATATTGTTTTCTCTATGTCACAAATCATTTGAATTTCCAAGTATCATAATTCATCTGAAAATATTTATAAACTTATCTTATAAAATGCATTTCCTTCAATCAAACAAATTCTATTTATATATCTTCTTTTATTAAGCTTTGTCTTAATGGTAAGTCAGTATTAGTAATAGTGACAAAAATAGTAATCAGGTTACTAAAGTTGTTCAGTAGAAAATCCCCTCCACAGGTACTTGAGAATGAAAAATCAAGAGTAAATGTTTTGTTTTTCAGATAGGATATAGTTATGTATTTCCATCTGTGCTGTGCTTACATTTTGCTTTTTATTAAAATCACCTATGTATGCTTGATCTCACCTAGTGGCTCATAAATTCTTGACGGGTAGTGAAAGTTTCATCTTTCCATATTCAGGACCCAGGGCCTCTTAGAGTGACATACACTGATTTATTCTCTGAATAATAATACATCATGACTGAATAAAGGAATAAAAAACATGGGTTAATGTTTGACTGAACTATTGAAATACCATCATAGTCTACCTCAAAGGAGAAACCAAGGGTAGGATAAAAATGGAAGAAAGGAAGAAATGTATATAGATTTCTTTCTTTCTTTTTTTAAATTTCTTTTTCATTTTCTCAGTATGAATAATTCATTCAATAATGTTTTATTTCTGTATATAATCATTTTAAATAAATGTACTCACCTATGCATGTGCTATTAGTAAATGAAAAACTCTCCTCTGTATTAATTTTAACTAAATGATTGCTTTGTTTATTGGTGGCTTTTTAAAACATATATATTTTTTCTTTTTAAACAAATTAAGAATTTATAAAATAATCATGCAACAATTTATCACTGTTTTCAAAACACTGAGGTAAACCTAGAGAACTTTTCAATTAAACAGGTTACTTCTTAGGAAGTCACATATCATATATGATTAACAATTGACTAGAAATCATAAAATGAGTCACCTAAGATCACCAATCATATACCAAGAGTTAATATTGGCAATTGATTTCTTTATCTAGGGATAAAAATAATAGTTTACTAACTGAACTCAAGCATATTATGAGGTTGGGAAAAAGCAACTTGCACAAAAACACTTTTTATAAATTAAAGCATATGTACATGTTATATTCCATGCCAAATATTAAAATTGTAGTCTTAATGGTTCCTTTGAGTCCTTAAGAAAATTCCTCGCATACCATCACAATTTCATTTTCAGTATTTTTAGTCAGATATTTTATAGGTTCTGTCTTCTGCACAGTCACACCAGGGACCAAACAAGTTACATAGGCCTAAACATTAGAAAAGATGAGGACTTTGAACCCTGAGGAGTTTGTGAGTGTGAGGGAATCATCTCTGCTCACAGTTACTTGCAAAGGGCTTTGTCTCAGTTTCATTGTTAATTCTAAACAAAATACCATTCTCTTTTAAGTTCAAATCATTTCATTTTTGAGTTATAGGAAGAGAGGAATATTTAAATGCCACAGAATTCAAATTACATAAAATCTAGAAATTTAGATTACGTTATTTGAGACATATCTTTGTTTAGGTTGCTATCATTAAGACTATGATTGTTATGGCTAAAGGCTTTTCTCACTGATTAATCACTGTGACAGCTGAAAAATGATCTTCCCAAAGGATATTAGGATATCTGTGTCCTAATTCCTGGAATGTATAGATGTGTTATCTTCCATTGCAAAAGGATCATTGCAGATAGGATCAATTCAAAATTTTGGGATGGGGACCTTATGCTGGATTATTCAAGTAAGACCAACATAAGGATGCTTATAACGAAAGGGTGAGAAATTCAGGGTTAAAGGAGGAGATATGATGGCAGAAACAGAAGACAGAACAATTTAATCGCTCACTGGGGGCTGTAAGCCAAAGAATTTGAGCAGTCTCCAGATAATGAGGAAAAGGATTCTCCCTGTAACTTCTGACTTCCACAAATGTAAGATAAAAAAAAAAAATTAGGCTGTGTTAAACTACCAACTTTGTGGTAATTTGCTGTAGTAGCAACAGAAAACCAATACAACAGTCAAACACAACCATATTAATAATCTTGATTGAGAGCAAAAACAGTAAAAAATATAAGCTCAATGGTAAACAAACAGTTTTATGGAGCCAGAAGGCCTGCATTTAAATTCCTTTTCATCACTTATGAGGTATGTTCCTGTAACAAATGCTTCTGTGTTTGCACAGTAATAATAATCATAGTACCTACCTTATAGGGTTTTTTGTTTGTTTGTTTTTTTATTGAATCATAGTTGTGTACATTAGTTCAATCATGGGGTACAGTATGTTGGCCTCACACACAATCTGAAATATTTTCATCTACCTGTTAGACATAAGGTTCATGAGATTTTCTCGTTTATTGTGTGAAAACATTTGTGTTCTGCGTTTAGTAGGTTTCTCCTGACCCTTCAAAGATGCACCTCAAGTGTGATCCTTTAGGGTTTTTGAGAAGATGAAAGGAGTTAATAAATTTAAAGCTATATGTGACACACTAAATCATCATAAAGTTAAATCATCATTAATCATTTTATTAGTAGTAGTAACGTTAACTACCATTTAACACTTTTCTCAATAAAAATATATAATTTTTGGCTACATACTGATTATTTGATGAAACAGTAATAAGTAAAAAGAATGTCTTTTTACCAAATCTCTGCCTTCCAGGAGCACATAATAAGAGGGAGAAGTATAGCATACACCCAAGTTCAGAGGAGGACAGAAAACTCCAGGTTTCACAGATGTTTTTCTCTCTTCCCCAATCCTGCTTCAGTTTAGCAAGTTTGATAAATGACACATTGTGTATCTGCCCTTGACCATGGAATTATAGTACACTTTACCCTAGATATAAAGGTAAAATTTCTTTTAATTAGAAAAATAAATAAATGATTTGCTGAAAAACAGCTAGTATTTGACTCTATTAAGTGTTCACTTTTTCTCCATAAAGTCTTGCCACTAGGTAATAAAGTGTAACTTCTAATTATCACATATCGTATTCACTGACACACAAATTGTCTGATATGGTAGTCATCTTGGTTTTAGTGTTTAATAAAAGACAAAAAAAAAAACCAATGTTTTATACCTTGTGTTAAATCACCTATTCTGGCAATCATTCCAATTTTTTTTTAGAATTATAAAATGACAGTCAGGATTGTAGATAAAGCCTCTGACATGAAACAAGAAAATATAATAGCTATTTCCTAGTCCATTTTCCTCTAAAATTAACTTTCACAATCATATTATGGATTAAACAAGTACCATTTTCAGATTCCATCTGTGAAAAGAACAGCATTCAAAGTTGTACGATTCATTAGCAAAAAAATACAAGAACATCACCATCACGAAAACATATTTAGTGAGTCATTTTTAATATTGTTATTTTGATTAGTTCTGCATGCAATGTTGTACTTCTGTAGTAACACAAAAAAATTCTGGTTTCAAAACAGACTCATTTGTATACTTGCAATTGAACCTGTAAGTGCAGCCACTTTTACCTGAATAAAATGCAGAGATGTGGGCACGTCAGCCATCAGCACGCTGTTCTCCTTCAGCCACCATCTACAATGTAGGAAAAGTCACAAGTAGAGTTCAGTTACACGGAATAGCTTACTATTGCTTTGGAGTCACTTCTAACCGAATCTATGTTTTAAAACTATAATTTTGTTTGAAATTCATGGAAGAACATGAATTTTAAAATAACAAAATGAGCCAAACTATGAAGACAATCACATGGAAGGAAAAGAAACAGAGGAACTTTCGAAATTTTTACTTGGCTATATAAAGTTCAAAGAAAAAAAAAATCACAAAAAATATATAGCTATTTTTCTTTGAAAAACTCTGAACTTATAAATATACATAAGTTTTTGCAACTTCTAAAAGATATAATTATGTCCCTACAGTGCCCTTTTATGATAATATTGAACTTTGCATCATTGTCTCCATTAGAAATCATTTGAATAACTTAGATGAAAGAATATTCAAAGAAGTTAGTATTAGTAACAAAAAGTTTAGAAACCTATCCTGAGAGCAATTTAATTTAAATGATGATTATTATTTTTTATATCTTTCACTGGGCTTCTCAATCTTGGTTATGTTATATTATAGAAGAATATTAAAATTATTAATTTTATATTTATCATTAAAAGACATTATATTTTCTTTTTATATCTAGGTCAACACTGAAGGATGATGATTTTTGCCAAAAATAAAACATTCTTGAAAGAAATCATGTCAGACAAAGCTATACACCAGATCCAGTCTCAAATGGTGGGTGTGGCCCAGAGTCTACCATTTTGAAATGTATTTGTGTAGCAGATTTTGACAAGGGAATGTTCTACTTTTACAAAATGTATATAACACATTGCCTCCCAAACTTACAGTACTTTCAAGACAAAACAGTAATAGGCAGTGGCTAGAATCTTGCAATATTGGTACTGTTTAAATGCAAATTGCAGAAACTGACTACAGTTTATGTAAACTGAGAGAATCATTTAAAAATGATTTTGGAAGCATACAAAATTGGTGATGAAATTGGAGATCTAGGCTTTAAATTAAATGAGAAATTCTGGATGGGAATGACATTGATCTGATAGCAGGAGCCATATAGTCTATGACCCTCTTCTAGAATAAAATGAAACTGACTGTGTTTCTATTTTATGGGGGCATGCTTGAAATTCTGATTCTAATTCACCTTGGTTGGGTCAAGATGTGCACCTTGGTAAGGAACAACAATGCACAAAATTAAAAGTCCAGCTATATGGCATAGGATAAAAAAAAAAAAGGAAAGAAAGAAATGTGGATGCCAACAGAAAGGAAGAACAGTTGCTAAACAAACCACTCTCCTCAAATCCAACTGCATGCTGCACATTAACTCCCATAGGTTGGCAATTTTGAAGTATTATAGACAAGAATCAGAAAAGTCTGGCATTTCTTTCAGTATTTTTTTTAAAGTCTCATTAATACCAGTAACAGGAAATGGACTGTCCAGGGGAGAGGGGGCAGAAGAATCATTATTTAGAATGAATTTACCTGGAAATATTCAATTTTAAATAGTTTTATACAGGCTGGATTGATAATTAATTCCCAATCTTTTTATATAGCAAGAAGCTGGAAATAAATCAAGCCTCCTGCATTACATCCCAGACACCTGCCATCCTTAGTTGTGATAGATGCACAAACTCAATTGTCTCAATTTTTATTTAAATGCTGTTTAATACAGAATTTCTATTATAAAAAATTAAAAAATAGCTTTAATCACATAAAGCATTATCTTAGCAAATACATAATGTATGATCCACTGAATCTATAAATGCCACCCACAGAACTTTTATAAATTTAATTGTATTATTCTCATCCATTAGTATATTTTTTGTCATTTAAAGTCTAACTGTTCATGAAGTAAAATTATTTTAAACTTTTCATATGCTGGCAAATAGAAACCTTTTTATTCTCCATTTACAAAATGACATCTGCTCTATTTCCATTTTACTTTTCAAAATGAGGTTACTTTAGTATTTTGTTTTTTATTTTGTTGAATAGCATTGCCAATGACAGTGAAAAAATGCTGTCTCTAAAGACTGAAAATTACAGAAATATAAATACATATGGTAGTTATGTACTTAACATTTACATTAAGGTATTTTAGACATCTATTTCCTTCTATATTTATTAACTCAACAGAACACAGGAAAAGTTTAAGCAATAAAAACCACGTGAGATATTGGCTTAAATTATGGAATGAAATAGTGTTAATAATATAAATTATATTACCTATTTGATCATCTAAATACACAGCCTGTTGTTCTTTCTATTCCATAACATCACAAAAGGTAAAACCACAACCAAAGATGCTGCTGTTGACACCTGCTCATCTGGTTGACTCCCTTCTCTCACTTTATCTTCCCTCTTCTAATGAATGTGCGTGGGGCACATGCACACACAAGTACACACACGTACTTACACACACGCTGTGGATTCAGATGTCAGGCTTACCTGAGTCTATAGCCAACTATTATTTACTACATGTGTGTCTTCAGGTAAGTGACTTGAGCTCTCTAAGACTCTAAGCCTCCATTTGAAAAAGAAAGCTCAGCATCGTATGTATTTAACAAGTGCTTATTGCTTCTGTTGATATAAACTTTTAGGAAAATCAGTCATTGTGATATTGTTAAGTATTCGTGGTTTATTCTCTGTATTCAAAAAGAGTATTATTCTCAATTGTGAAGAAATAGAAGTACATGTTAGGAAAGCATTCCTCTAACAGAACAGATATGAAAAAGATGATTATGAAGCCTGGGAAAAATCATAATTCTGATAAATCCTGAGACTATCTGCCATTAAAGATACATAGTCCTTCTTTTCATTTTAATCTTCTCTTACTTGGTAATTATAGAAACTAGAATATGACAAGAGGCTCATTGGTAATCAATACTGATGATTTTAATCAATAAGGTTAGAAGAATCAAAGTCTATAAATTTTGTCATATCACTAATACAGTATATTTTTTCTATTTATTTGCATATCATTATAATCAATCTACAGTCAAAATTTTATTACTGTTTTAGTCAATAGACTCCTGGTAAGATAACATGCTGCAGTAGAAAATCATGTAACTTTATAACCGTGTCCTGCTTCTGTCTCTTTACTCAAATGCCTGACGTCTGAAATCACACCAATGTGCATTTAAATAACACACATCAGTCTTCCATACATCTGATTTGAAGAATATTTGCTACAGGAGATTAAATTTCTCAAAGCATATCTGAACTAAAGATCCCCAAGTTTTTCTCTGTTCCGAGCTCTCTCCTTCAGGTCTAAGCTTAAGGCCACTGCATTTATAATTCACAAATCTCACTCTTCTTGATAAAAGTGAAAAATAATCTTGAGCCAAAGAAATATGGAATTTACCAGAAATCAGGAAATCTGGCCTAGACCTTAGTCATTTTCCACCCTGGTGACCTTGAAGAAATAATATTTAGGTTCCCTGTAAAATGAGAAATTTTGGTTAAACCATTTCTAGTGTCATTGCAGTGATCATTTTTCTTGGGGAAAAAATAAATCACCACATTTTATCTTAGCATAATCTATGTTTTCACATCATGTACGTAAATATGGATGCTCTACATACTTCACACACACACACACAGAGACACGCTCTCACACACTTCCTTAGGCAAATGCTGACATTCAGTATTTCCATCCTATTAAATTTATTAAGTGAAAAGATATCTAAAAGGGCTTTCATTAGATAGGGAGAATTCTGTGGTTGGGAAAATACATATGCCAGTGATAAAATTCTACATCTGACTTATGCTTAGTGATAAAACGCTTATTTGGGTTTTGCTTATAAAAGAAACGAGGAGGAGGAATCACTTATTATCCAGTGGAATGAAAAATACTCAGCCAATGTTTACGTGAAATCCCCTTCCCCATTTAAGAAACAAGTTCTCCTAAACCCACATGTTCTTTTATTATTGATTTTTATCTTCTTTGCCCTCAAGACATAATAAGAAACATGTTCAATTCTAGCCCGCAGAAAAATAGAAGAAAAGGAGTAACATCAGCAATCTATCCTACTCTGGTGACAAAATTGACTTGATGACCTAATAGGCCCTTCCTGACTCTAATTTGTGTGACTGACAGTTAAAGTACCTCTGCTAGGTAAAAACCAGATTGAACACCATGGTACAGGGAGAGAAGCAACGGCCAATTCAAAAGGTAAATTAGAAGTGCTTGTCTGAGTCTGAATTTGCCAAGTTATTTTAACTCTATGTACTGGATAATTCCATGCACGAGCAAGTAAGTAGAAAAGTCTTTGAGAAAGGAAATAAATTCTTATTTATCATCAACGAAAGTAAATATCCAAAGAAAGTAGTCTACCCCTAATTCCTAAACCACATGACTCGTATTACACAGATGACCATTTCTGGGTTGTTTTAGCGAGGCAAATTTACATGATCATTTCTCAGAAATCTAGGATTATGCTGACAACTTGATAATAGCCTGTGGATGTTTCCGGATGATATAGTGCCTGGGTTTATTTCACTGCCCAAGTTCTCTGCTCTTAGTCTTCAACACACACAGAGGGTTGCATGACATGCGATTATTATGTTATGCTCATAAATGATTTATATTACCCATAAAATCAAAGCAGCATCAAACTTTATACAGAGTTTATGGAACCAATAAGCTTTTAGAGAATGAATGTAAATAAATGATCATCTAAATGATTCCAGCACTTTCAGCAACAATAGAATGGAATTGGAAAATTATCTTGGCCCATCTTCTCTTCCTTTTTAACCACCTTCTACTCTTCTACTGAACTCATGGCAGAAATACATTAAATAGTGTGCTAGATATTACATATCCAGCCCAGCAAGGAAAGATAAAAGTAAAGAATGTCTAATGACCTGCCTGATAGCTGGAAACACAGGATATTGAAAACCCATAACCAAAACTAACTGCAGCAAACTTTCATTCTAATTATGAATTATACAGGAAGAGTTTGAAACATGGGTTTCTATCTTTTCTTATTCTCCTAGGTTAAAAGTAGTATAAGAAGCTTGAGTATATAACACATTTCAAATGCATAAAACTAATAATAATATATAATACATTTATGTGTTTACTACTATAAATTTACATATATTTCTTCATTGAACCCTTAAAAGAACCTTCAGAAGAAATTACTAATAATATCCCTATTTTACAGATCAGAAAACAGAGAATTTCAAAATTTGTTTGAGAATATTCAACTGAATAATTTGGTTAAGAATACTCACCTAATACTTGAAATAACAGATTCTGAAGTCAATATGTCTGGATGTGAGCACTCGCATGTTCTAGAGATTGTGACTCCAGAATTTTTCATTTTAAGTATCCTACCAAATTGGCATGCACAGGTAGCATATGATTGTAGTTTACACCATGAGTTATACACCAGTTCTCTGAAGTAAGGAATATTTTAGCCAGTGGACATATATTTAAACTGGAGAAGGGTTTTGCATCTTAATTGTAATTCCATTAGTTACAACTTTGTTGCTACAGATTACCAGCACTGATATAACTCACTTTCAGGCACTTTTGCGGTGCCTGTGGCTCAGCGAGTCGGACTCTGGCCCCATATACTGAGGGTGACAGGTTCAAACCCAGCCCCTACCAAACTGCAAAAACAAACTAACAAAAATAGCTGGGCGTTGTGGTGGGTGCCCATAGTCCCAGCTACTTGGGAGGCTGAGGCAAGAGAATCGCCTAAGCCCAGGAGTTGCAGGTTGCTGTGAGCTGTGTGACGCCACAGCACTCTAAGGATGATGATAAAGTGAGACTCTTTCTCTACAGAAAAAAAAAAATTAATCAGATAAATATTTTGTTAACAAAAATAGCAGGTTTGCCATAAACCACCAGCAACTGAAACTATTAAATAAAAACAAACCAACAAAACTACACCAACCCTAGTATATGCAAAGAGCAATACGTTTCTTTTTTTTTTTCTCTTCTGAATATGACTTTTTATTTATTTTATTTTATTTTTATTATTATTTTTTATAATTTTATTGAATCGTAATTCTGTACATTGGTGCAATCATAGGGCACGATTCATATACATTCAGAAATGTTTTGATCGTACTGTTACAGTTAGCCTTCATGGCATTTTCTTGATGGAAACTGATTCTTTAAAAAAATCAGTAAAATTGATAAATTTCTAGCCAGCGTAACTAAGAAAAGAAAAAAAAAGGAGACAGAAACCATTAATACTAGAAAGGAGGAAGACTGAGGCAGGAGGATTTCTTGAGGTCAGGAGTTCAAGACTAGCCAGAGCAAGAATGAGACCCTGTCTCTAAAAACAAGCAGGTGTTGTGGTGGGCGCCTGTAGTCCCAGCTACTTGGGAGGCTGAGGCAAGAGGCTCACTTGAGCCCAAGAGTTTGAGGTTGCTATGAGCTATGATGATGCCTCAGCACTCCACCTTTTAAGACTCTGTCTCGGAAAAAAACAAAACAAAACAAAACAAAACCAACCAAACAAAAAGTACTACAAATGAAAGAGAGGTCATTGTGATTGATTCCATGGATATTGAAAGGATAATAAAGGAATACAATTCTATCCCAACAAATATAATAGCTTAGATGAAATGGACCAATTTCTTGAAATATACAAATTTTCGAAAATCACATAAGGAGGAACAATCAGAGTAGGAAATGTACCTGTTAAATAATTTAAATCACAAATTAATAACTGTTCAAAAAAGAAATGACCAGGTCCAGATTGTTTCATTGATGAATGCACCAACTTTTAAGGAAGAAATGATATTAATTCTTCATCATTTCTCTTTATAATCTCTTCCAGGAAATATAAGCAGAAGAAATATTTCTTCACTTCTTCTATAAGACCAGTATTACACTGACACTAAAACCATCAAAAGACTTTAAAATAAAGGAAAAATACAGAGGAATATATCTCATGAACATTAATCCAAAAATTCTCAGCAAAATATTAGCCAACCAAATCTAACAATGTATAAAAAGAATTATAAACCATGACCAAGTAGGATTTATTTCAGTTATAAAAGGCTGGCTCAGCTTTGGGAGTTTTGCCAATGTGAGTCACTACATCTCCAGGCACAGAGAGAAACACCACGTAATCATTCCAAATGATGCAGGAAAAACATTCGACCAATTCTAACACCCATTCATAACAAAAACTCTCAGCAGAATAGGAATTAAGAAGAAACTTCCTGAACATGATCAATAATACCTCCAAAAATATACAGCTAACATAATACTTAGTGGTTAAGAAAATAGATGCTTTCTCTCTAAGATAAGAAACAAGATAAAAATACTAGCTGTCATCACTTATATTCAACATTGTACTAGAAGTTATTGTTAGTGCAAAAAAAAAAAAAAAACCCAAGGAAATAAAGGTATACATACTTGGAAGGAAGAAATAAAACTGCCTTTGTTTGTAGATATGATTGTCAGATATGATCCTAAACAATGGGCAAAACTTCCTGGAACTAAAAAGTAAGTATGGAAATGTCATAGTATATAATAAAATATGAAAGTCAGTTATTGCCCTATACATAAGCAATGCACAGGTGGAATTTGAAATTAAAACAATGCCATTTTATCGTAGCACCAAAAACTGAATAGTTGGGTGTGTGTCCAACCAGTTATGCATAGGATCTAAACGTGAAAAACTACAAAACTTTGATGAAGGAAATCAAAGAAGATGTAAATAACAGAAGGCATTCTGTGTTTAGGGATTAGAAAACTCAATATTGTGAACATGTCATTTTTTGCAAACTTGTACTCCAAATTCAAAATCCCAAATAAAATCCCTACAAGGTACTTTATAGATAATCAACAAACTGATTATAAAATTTACATGGCAAGACAGCAGACCTGAAAAAGTCAAACAATATTAAAGAAGAACAAAATTGAAAGAATCATGACTCATTTTCAAGAATTATTTCAAAGATACAATTGTTAAAGTAGTGTGATAATGAGGAAAAAAAAGACAGATCATTGGAAGAGAATTTAGAGCTCTAAAATACCCTTTTGGAAAAATTAACAGAAAATTAATCACAGACCTGAATGTAAAACACAAAATTCTAAAGCTTCTGAAATGAAAAATTCAGAAAATCCACGTGACTTTGGTTTTTGGCAACATGTTTTTAACTACAGCACTCATAGTATGATCCAATAAGAAAAATCCTCAAGTTGTATTTTACTAAACTTGAAAACTTCTGTGAAAGATGCTATTAAGAGAATTAAAAAAAAAAAAACACAGGGATAAAATAAATTCTAAACTTGTACCTAATCAATGACTTGTTTTAAAAATATATGGAGAATTAAAAAAGTTCAACTATTTAAAAGAATCAATTTAAACAAATGGACAGAAGATCTGGCCAGAAAACTCAGCAGAACAGGGACAGTTGGAAAATGTGGACCTGTTAGGAAAGGCTGCTTGACATCACGTCGCTGTGGTCTTGTGGACAGTGGTGGGAGAGCAGTGCCCAGCTCCTATAATGGCCGAAATCCCAGACACCAACAACTCCAGATGCTGGCAAGGGTACGGGACGCCCAGAACTCTCGTCCACCGCTGGTAGGAATACAAAACGCTACTCCACTTGGAAGACAGTTTGGTGGTTTCCTATTGTGTTATACACAGTCTCTGATTCGCTCTGGCTCTCCCACGTGTTTACCCAGAAGATGTGAAAATGTATGTCCACAGAGACACTTGCACAGAAATGAGGTGGGGCTCATCAAAGAAGTGGCTGATTCCAGGACTGGGGCGTCTTAGAGTGCCAGGAAGTCAGGAGGTGTTCCCACAAATCTCCCACCATGATGGGAGTATGTGAGAGGACACAGGAGCTAATGGAAAGAGCTCCCAATCCACCAAACTGGGACAACTGGAGCAACAATGACCCATAATAAACAGTGCTGGATTATGACCCTAAATGTGTGTCTGTGAGTCCATGCTGATTAAATGAGTAAACAGAGGCATGTGGACCAATCTCCACTGGAGAAAACATTCCAAGCAATTCATTAACACATTCTATTTTATTTTAAAGCACACACTGCATTTATATTAAAACAGCATTAAGTTTCTTATTGTGAAAGAGTCTTGGTACATAGTATTAAAAAGAAGATAAGGCAAGATGCACTAACAGAAACCTTCTGGTTCTTTCCCTCAGCATCCTTGCACTGGTGAATCCCCAACTCCTGAAGGAGGGCTGCACATAGTGACTTTTTCAAAGAGCACAGTATGGAAAGGATAAAGAGTCACTCGAATGTGGTGAAACGAGACAGTCCCACATCCAAGGGATCAAGGTCAACCTCACCAACGAGTGGAGAAGTAGTGCAGACAGTGCACGTCCCGATGTGAGGAGATGACAGTGGATCTCTACCTCGATGGTCCTGCTCTCTGCACCTCGGAACCCCAGTGCAATCATGAGGAAGTCATGCGATGAGGACCAGTTGGGGACATTCTGCAAAATGCCTGGCCAGAACTCCTCAAAACTGCCAAAAGTGTCTGAGAAACTGTCCCGGCCAAGTGGAGCCTGAGGAGACAGACAGGCAGCCTAATGTAACGTGGTATCCTGAATGAAATCCCAGGGCAGAAAAGGGGCATGGCGTAAAAACTAAGGAAATTTGAAAAATAGTATGGACTTGAGTTTATAACTACCAATATCAGTTCATTATCAATTCATTAATTATAATAATTGTACTGTACTGATGTTATATAATAATACCTACCTCCATACAATTATGACTAGAATGGTCTAAATGAAAAAAATTTCAACAGATACCATAAGGACTCTGCTTTCAGAAGTCAAGTTTTCATTCTTTTTTCCTTCCTTTGTTCTTGCCTTCTTTCTTTCTTTCTTTTTTCTCTCTCTCTCTCTTTCCTTTCCTTTCTTTCTTTCTTTCTCTCTTTCTTTCTTTTTTTTTTTTTTAACAGAGTCTCACTCTATCACCTTGGGTAGAGTGCTGTGGTATCATAGTTCACAGCAACCTCAAACTCCTGGGCTTGAGTGACCACTTACTTAAGCTTCCCGAATAGCTGGGACTACAGGTGCCTCCCTATACCTGAGCCTCCGAAGTAGAGACTAGGTCTCACCTTGTTCGGGCTGATCTTGACATCCTGAGCTCAAGCAATCTACCTGCATCGGCCTCCCCAAGTGCTCAGATCACTATCGTGAGCCACCATGCCAGCCTGTTTTTCCTTTCTTTAAGTCTGTTCTCTGTGTCTCCTTCCAGCATCTTCCCTTTCCCCAAAGGACTACACCGATATGCTGTCCTCTAAGCCTGAAAATCAGGAGTGTATCTACATTTCAATAGAATTTAACAAGGGACAAAAGTTGTTAAAGGCAAAGTTATATCTATCTTTTGCAAAAGTAAACCAAGTTTGATAGTAATGGATTTTAAAATGCATGCTCAAAGCGATGTTTTCCTTTGTGTGGAGACCCTTCCCCAACTGGGGGGCTTCCCACCATCTCGTGTGCATGTCACGTGTCGCCTTTTGGCAGCTCACAGTCCGACTGTGCAGAGGACTCAGCGTATTGTGTAAAATTGAGTTTTATCGTACATCTTAATGAAAGACATACAAGGGGTTTCTGGCACACAACGTTTGGAAATGTTGAAAATCAGTGGAAAAAATAGAAATGATCATTTTTCTTTGTGTTCTGAAAAGCCGAAAATAAGCCCCTTTGTTACATATTATAAAATGTAAACAGACGTGGTTAGAGTGAAGGTGCTGCTAAACTGTGCACCCAAGCTGACATGCTGAAGGTTCCTTTGACCTCATGCATCCCTCGTACGTCCTTGTAATTATGCCTCAAAGAGTGCTCTCGTTTTGGACTTTTTAGTTTGATATAGAACGGAACATTTATGCAACCATAGCATAAGCTAAGAACTCCACTTTTTCTCTATGTAGTCAACTTTGCAGCCACAGAATGAAAAGTATTTAACTGGACTCCAGTAAAGTCTGGGAACAGCAGATTCTTCAAGCAGCTTCATAAGATGCGCTCTGGACCACACTGGCCCAGCCAGGAGGGCCCTTCTTCATACCCGGGCCAGTCAGTTCTCACACACGGCTTCAGAGGACTCTCCCTATCCTGCCCTGGTCTCTTCTGGTCCATTTTTGATTCTATAGCCAGAGAGAAGGTTTTTAAGTTCACCCAACTGTGTCACTTCTATTTGTGAAACCTTTCAGCGGCCTTCCAATGCCCTCCGGCTGAAGTCCAGGCTCGTTACCGTAACCCGTTACTGCAGCAGACACATGCTCTAGTCTCTCTGTGGTTTATGCCATCACATAATAAGACACTTCTCCATGATCCTGATGCACTCTGTCCTGACACCGTCATGCGTGCTTGCCTCCAACTATCTCACTTCCATCCTCACCTCACAATCTTTTTTTTTTTTTTTTGTGGTTTTTGGCTGGGGCTGGGTTTGAACCCACTACCTCCAGAATATGGGGCTGGCGCCCTACTCCTTTGAGCCACAGGCACGGCCCCAGCTCACAATCTTGGCCCACCCTTACGTGTCTCTTCCTTCAGGAGCGTACCCTGACAGCAAAGTTGAGACCCCGTGCACCTGCAAGATCACAGGATTTGATTTTTCTGGCCCAGCATCCTTTAGCCTTGGTCATTTCCTTGGTACCAGAGCCACTTTTGTTTTTGAAATCTCATTGTTGCCAACACCAGCCATTATGATTAGGTGCACAGCCAGTTCTCACTCAGCATTATATTCAAATACCAAGTGAGAACCCACAAGATAGTGTTCTTCAAGAGCTCAGAGATCAGCAAAAAGAAGTGATTGGTATATAAAACAACAATATCTGCTCTCTTGAAGCTCTTTTATTTCCTTCTGGGAGTAGGCAAAGAAAAATCAAACAAAAGACAAAAGTGTTAGCTGGGTGTGTGGCAGGTGCCTGTGGTCCCAGCTGCTTGGAAGGCTGAGGTAAGAGGATCATTTGAGCCCGGGAGGTATGGTTACTGTGAGGATGACTCCACCTCACTATCCAAGCCACAGAGTGAGAATCTGTCTCAAAGAAACCAAAACTAAACAAAACAACAAAAAAAAACCCCAAGGACAATAGTGAATTAAGTAACATTTTAGAAGGTGCTAAGTGCTCTGGACATGAGAAAGGGAACAGGATATAAGAGACAAAGAAGGGGATTGGAGGTAGCATTGGAAAACTTTAATTAAAAACTTGAAGGATAGAGAGTTAGCCACAGGACTCTGAGGAAGTACATTCCAGCTAAGCTCCTACATTTTAAGCTGAGAAAGTACCTTGGATAGTGGAGAAAGGTCAGGACGACGGGGGTGAGTGGTGTTGACTGGGCTGGAGAAAGAGTCAGGGGAGATGAACTCACAGAGTTGATAGAGGAATCTTTTGGGTCAGTGTCTGGGCCTTGCCTCCTCTGCCTTGAGCGAGGGGGATATGCCCTACTCTCCCCAACGCTTTACCGCTTTCCTTGTGTACAGTGGACAAGTCAGGACTAATCACCACCTTTGTGAGTTTAGTATAGAGGCTGCCTAGTGCAAATGGAGATGCCAAAGGGAGAGGTTACCTGCTTCATTGTAAGGTTCTTGATTGTGAAAAAACTGTAAGGCTAGAGTGGCACATGTGGCTCAAAGGAGTAGGGCGCCGGCCTCATTTACCAGAGGTGGTGGTTTCAATCCCGGCCCCAGACAAAAACTGCCAAAAGAAAAAAAAAAAGCCAAAACAAACAAACAAAAAAACACTGTAATGGTAGCAAAGCCTGTGGCTTAAGAAACTTGTTTAAAAATATAGTTAGTGGAGAAGGAAGTTGTTAAATGAGAGGGGCAAAGAAAATAAAATCCCAAAATACATCATTTAAGATTCTGTATCCAGTGATAGCTGAAGCCAGCCACTACCCTAAATATTAGAGTAAAGTTTAAGTTAGATTTAAATTTCCATGAACTATAAACTGTGCTCCTCACTAATGCACATATCTGTAATCTCACATCTGCCTCTGATTTTCTATTTTTATAAATACCATATAGGAGACAGGCACTTTTTCTGCACTTATATTACCCAGAGTCAACATTGTCAACTCATAGACAAAACCCTGTTTCATGCAGAGTCCTACCCACTTCTCATTTTTTCCTATCATTTAAAGCATGTCAGAGACATCATATAATTTTATCTGTAAGGATCTTCAAAAGAAAACTCTTTAAGAACATATAAACACAAATTAGTGGACTAAAATCACAGTAATGGGCGTTTACTTGGATGCATTAATTTAGCAAATTGAGAATTTTAGGGAGTGACAAAAACGCTAGATCACTATTCCTTTGTTCATGGCTTAAGCTCCTAAGTCATGAACAGTTTACATTTGTGTATAAGTCTTTCTCAGCTAAGATCATTTGGTTCTAGTTAATTCTTATTTTATTACTAGTGTAAAGAAGAGAAACTTTGAGATACTGATTTATACGGAAAAGTCTAAAAGGTAACTCAAATTAGACAATGTAACATCTTTTGCATTCAATATTCATTATGACTTTCCTTTACAGAAATGTACTAACAGATCCAACACGTTTGACCTGAATAATATTTTAAGAAGTATTCTTGGTAATATTTTCCTGCTATTTCATGTGGTTCCCACTGCATGAAGCCTTAGATTACTTGCAATGAGTAACTATTTATAATTCTTCTGAGGTAACAATTTCCCCAGAAAGCCAATGATTAAAATCCACCAAAATTGACTGTAGGAGATGAACTAATAAATATGTAGGGTGGGAAAACTGGGCCAGCCCATTGCCACTTCCTTGTTCAACTGCAGATGAACTTCGGTTCATTTATCTTTATATCCTCAGATTTAAGAGTGCATAGGAAATGCTCAATAAATTTTGAAGGAAAGGGAATAAGAGAGTTAGTTAAAAGTTGTCAGTTTTAAGCTCTCTGTTGAATCACAGTCGTAAGGTTCGGGGAACTGTGTGTGCTCAAATGGCTTTCCCACGTAATTGTCATAAGTAATTGTGCAATACTTTTCTCTGCAATTCTCAGGGAGGACATTTCAACACAAGAACTGGAACAGCGGGGATTGTTACAGACTTCACAATGTGTAAACGCCCTGGCTGCTCATTTCTCCCCTCTAGAGAATGGGATTGGCATCATTTTTTACGCAGCATTGGCGTCTTTATTACCCAGGGTGTCTCTGAGAACACGGGTGAAGCTCAACTCTCTACGTGCAATGAAGAATGTTTGCTGAGATTTTTAAGTCCTCTGTGATGAGAGTATTTATTGACAAATGTTAAGTCTTGAAGAAAACATAATACTGTGCCTTGTGAGATACACGTATACAAAAAATTGATTTTTATAATGGTGTCAGTGCTTGACAAACTATGGCAAATTGTCTGGTCTCAGAGATAATTTCCTAAAGAATACTGGCATGTCCAAAGTGTTTTGGTCAGTGGTAATTTCCAACATCACATGTCTAATGTTAGAGGAAGTAGCGTAATGAAAATAGAAGAGCACAAATGAAAGAGTGAAATAGCAGGTGAATGCCTGTGTTTTGTTCACATTTTCCAAATTGACCTCTGGTTGATATAAGCATGGGCAATGTAGTTTGTTTTCCCGACCACCTCCTCCAGCTCATCCTTCTTACAAGACTCAGAGAATAGGAAGGTGGAGAGGACAGTTCCACCCGTCACACTCCAACACATTGTACAATGAAGTTATATGCTTTATTCACATGTGCTTTGGTCTATCTTGAATTGTAAACAAGAAACATTTCATTTTATAATTACTCATCCAATTCTTTACCTTTCTTCTTTATTTTTGTTTTATGGAGACATGTTCTTGCTCTGTTTCCTAGGCTAGAGTATAGTGGCACCATCATAGCTCACTGCAGCCTCTAACTCTTGGACTTCTGGACTCAGCTTCCCAAAGGCTAGAATTACATTCATCCTGTTCTTGATACTTTCATTTCTTTTTCAGATCCACAGTGCTGGCTTATGTCATATTTATTTTGCTCAAAGAATTTATTTTAACATTTATTGTGGAGTATTCATTATGGCAAAGAATTCTCCCAGATTTTGATCGAGACAATATTTCAGCATTATTTTTGAATTTTATCTTCACTGGTAAGAATACAATGTATTTTTTTTCTTTCAGCACATTCATTTCATCGTGATATTGCTTGCATGGCTTCTATGAGAGTCTGCTGTCTTCGTATCCTTGTTCATTTCCTGATAGTTGTCTCAATAAACCTTCGTTTCATTATTCTTATATCCCCACCCAAGGACAAATTAATTAAATTTAAATTTATCTATAGAGATAAAAGTTAAACACCATGGAGGGACACACACTATTGCAATATATAAGAACTCTTTTGCCCCACACCCTAAGAACTACTTTCATACTGTCAGGGGCAAAGCCATAGCTGTTGAGAATGCATGCTCTCCATGTGATAGGGCTTTCCTCTTTGGCTTCTTCAAATTTTTCTTTGGCATTATAAAAATTTAAAATGTTTAATTGTGGTTAAAAAACACATAAAATTTACTATCTTAACTATATTTAAGTGTACTGTTTAGTATTATTAATGGAATTTTATGTCACCCCTGTGCAAGGGCTATGTTAATCTTCTCTGAATCTTTCAAATTTTAGTATACGTGATGCCAAAGTGAGCAGATCACCTTCTTTTTTGGCAGGCTGAGAAATGATATGCCTGAGTGTGTGTGTGTTTTTTTTGTGTGTGTGTGTTTGTATTTAATATTCATTTCACTTAGTGGTCTATGGAAATCTTGGACTGTAGTTTAGTGCCTGTCAGTAATTTTGGAAAATTCTTGACCTTCATTATTCAAAATATTTCTGTCCTTTCTGTTTTTCACCTATTGTTTCCAATAGCACTTACAGTGCTCTATTTGAAACATTCCCATAGCTTTTAAAGGCTCTGTGCTTAGGTTTTTCTCATTCTTATTTCTTTTGCCATTTCATTTTGAACCATTTCTATTTATCCGTTTTCAACTTGAAATAACGCTTTTCCTTTGGTTTACTGATGAGTTGATCAAAGCTGTTCTTCTTTTCTATTACTTTGTTTTGGATTTCTGTCATTTCCAATCCATTCTTTCTCATAGTTTGCATTTCTTACGTGAAACTTTTCATCTGATTTTGTGTATTGCTTACTTTCTTTTTTCTTTCTTTCTTTCTTTTTTTTTTAAGTTAGAGTCTCACTTTATTGCCCGTAGAGTGCCATGGCGTCACACAGCTCACAGCAACCTCCAACTCTTGGGCTTAGGTGATTCTCTTGCCTCAGACCCCCAAGTAGCTAGGACTACAGGTGCCCATCACAACGCCCGGATACATATTGCTTACTTTTTCCATTAGAGCACACCCTTGGCTTTGTAGACGTAGACAAGATAAAACTTTATTGTCACAGATTATCCTGTGCTTCGGTGTTTGGCATGCCTCTGGCCTCTCCTCACTGGATTTGGCCTGCACCACTCTCACACCCAGCTCAGAATTACTGCAGCAGAACCCTCACATTTCACCCTAGTTGTTTTAGATTCCTGTTCTTTCATCACACCCGTCATCTGTGTCATACCTGAGTGTAGTTCTCATAATAATGGTTTTGTCTCTTCAGACTGAGTTCAGACTTGCCTTTTTATATGTATCACACCTTTCAATGAAGGGTTAACACATTGTATAAAACATGAAATACTGAGGTAAATATTCTTAGGTTTGAAGACGAGCCCACCTTTCTGGTTAGACCTTAGTGTGAGTGCTAATGTTGACCTTGTTGGGAGTTAGGTTGGTTTTATGTTTGTCATTGCACCAGAAACTTTCACATCACATAGTGATGGCTTCCTCACTTAACTTCATGTCTTTTTTCTTTGTTTCCTAGAGAGAATCTTTCTCTTCCTGCATTCCTCTGCATATTCCACTGAAGATTTTACTCAATGCTTGTTAGCATTAGTGGTAACAGGGAAAGGAATGGAGCCATCACTGAGGTCCTAATTTAGCCTTAGTCTGAAGCAGGTGTTGTGAAACACGTGCTCCATTCTTCACTAATTAATGCTTGTCTCACATAGATTTTTGCACCTTCCCAAGGAACAGAACTTATTTTTCCCCCTCTTACTCCCCAGCAATATTAGATTTCCACCAGTTCCCTCGAGTTATGCTTTTGATGCCCTACTCCCTGCAGAATGTTAACATTTTTATTCCTTAGGGGAAATCAGAAGACAGTTGTGAGTTGAATGTCATTGGTGACCCCAATGCCTCGCCCCACGCTGCAACGGGATTCTATTCTCAGCATCTTCAGAGAACTTTTCTACTAATTATGGCCTTTTCTCCTACAGAGAACAAGAGTCAGGGAGAAGTGGTGGTCAGTCCCTTTCTATAGCCTGGGGAAAGCTCTCTCGGGATTCTTCTCAATCTTCACATTGCATCTTAGTGGGGCTCTCAGGGGGGAAGGACACTAGGGAAATACAAATTCCTCATTTCTGAGGCCTCCTGGGGATGCACACTCTTATTCCAACACACATTCAAACTTTAGTGTCTGGAAAATCTTAACTTAGTGTTCTCCTTGCTTTCCTGGTGTTCTATGGCACTAACCCCTATAAATAAAGGCTCAGGCCTTGTTTCTCTCTTCAAATGCATGTGCCTCACCAGATGTCAGCTTAGCTGTTTGCCTGAAGTTTTCTTACTGATCCTAGAAAATGCACTAATTTGCATATTTTTCCAAGATTTTTCTCTCTGTAAGCATGACATTGACACCCTTTCTGAATGTCTACATCTCTACCGTCTAAAAGGCTCATCAGCATTCCAAAAGAATATTGTCAATGAATATTAAACTTTAAATGGCCAAGTTTTTAAAAATTATTTTGCATTTAAAATTTGTTTCTTGTGCTGTCTTCTGGATTGCATTGTTTCAGGTAAGAAATCCAGCAGTTATTCTTATCTTTGTTCCTCTGTATATAATGTAAACTTTTATACATTTATATGGCCACCTTTATAAATTTATTATATTATATATATAATATATATTATTAGATTTAAGTAATTTGTCAATGATAAAATTCTGTGCTTTTGATTTATGGTACCTGAGGTTTATTGAGCTTCTTGAATCATTAGATTTGGAAAATTTATGGTTATTATTTCTTCAAATAATTTTTCTGCCCCAGTCTTCCTCTCTTTTTTTCCTCGTATTCTACTTTATATGTATTATATGTAGTATTATCTCATAGTTCACACCAGGACTGTTTATTCATTGCCCTCCTTTTTTTGCTTCTCAGTGTTTCTATTTAGTGTATTTACATTCTCTTGTCTTCAAGTTCACTGTTTCATGAAATTTTTATTTCATACGTTGCATCTTTTATCTCTAGAATTTGTGTATTGCTCTTATTTGTGTCTTCAATCTATCCTGTGTACATTTATGTTTCTCTTTAAATCTTTGACAATAACTTTTATAGCTGTTCAATGTCATTTAATGTCCCTGTCTGCTCATGCCATCCTGTCTGCCCATTTTGGCTCCATTGCTGCTGAGTTATAATCTTCCTTTTCATACATCACATTTTTCTGCTTCTTTGCACGTCTAATAATTTTCCATTATACATTCAAGATTGAACATTTTAAGATTCTAATTCTCTAGTGCTAATTTTTTTTCTTTTCAGGCTTTTAGTTTAGTGCATTAAATCAGCTTGAGAATTCCAAGGCCTTAAAAAGAAATTGGTTCTGAGCAGCCTTCAGTCTCAGGCTAGGTTGACCTTGGCCCTGTGGTAGGAACTTTGTGGACAATCTTCTGAATTACCAGTTTTCTCCCATCTGCCTGCTTGAGGCTGGGACAGCATCTTATGGAAACTTTGTTTTTTCAGTCACAGCTTTTCAGTACTTGCTCTTTCTTTGACCTTGTGAATCCTGACCTGTGTAGCTCAACACCAGATGGGACCCTTGTGCAGAATTCTGAAGTCTATTGTGAATCCCAGCTACCTCTATAACCTCAAATCCTAATTTGTCCCCTCATCTCCGAAACCTTGCTATGTTTCCTTCAGGCTTCCTATCCCTGGAATAGGAATCTGGGCTTCCAGGTAAATCTAAGATAATCATGATGCTCACGTTGTTCGTTTCCTTCTTTCAGGAATGACAATCTTGCTCTTGTCACCTGATGTCTGAACACAGTTGTTTTGTACATCGCATCTAGTTTTCTAGTTACTTATGGAAGGAATACTTGCCTGTTAACTTTTTCTGAACCAGAACTCCTAACAGAATGTTTGATAGCCTCGGGCAATGCGTCTGTTTGCCTGATGCTCTTGGTCCTGCTGGCCTGCATGCTTCTTAATAGGAAAACAAATTTGTTAATTATAAAAGGGTAAGTCTAGTCTTTGGATCACAATTTCCTTAAATTCAAGACATCTTATCTTTATCAGGTTTTCTAAAATTGCTTTGGCTCTATCGTCTTTCTGTCTGTAAGGATTTCAGGAAGCATAAAGGTTTTCTGTTATGAAAATCAAGGAGGCAGTAACACTTGCAATAACTTTCTGTCTTCCCCTTCAGACATATTGTGTCTTCCTGAAATGATTTTTGGAGCTCCCTTTTAATGTATAAAGTTGTTCCAAGATCCTTTTTTGTTTTATTTTTTAGATCTTCACATCACTTTAGAAGCCAGACAAGAGGTCACCTAGTTTAGTGTGCAGAGCAGTGAGCACAAACGAGGTTGGACAATTAAGTTGGCAAACTGCTCCTAGAAAAAAGTGCTACATACCTTGTTGCTGAATATCACTATGGCCATTTTGAGGCACTCTTCTTGGAAGCTATGCACCAAAATCAGCACCTAGTCCACCCTTCAAAGGAATTTTGGGACTCATTTTCTGGAATGGCCATCGGAGCTGTCATTGTACAAGAATGTATCTTCGAACTTAATTATCTGACCTCATAGGACAACAGCTCGGGATGGCCATGCTAGAAAAAGAGTTCCAAAATTGCTTTGAAGGGTGGACTAAGGGCTGGCGATGGTAGACAGCTTCCCAAGGGGATTCCTTCAAAGGTGACCATAGTGATATTCAGCAATGTGATATGTGGCACATTTTCCTAGAATGAGTTGACTTTAGAGAGACAGTTGAAGTTTCACTAATTCAGTGAAGGTCACTCACAGCTAGAAAGAGGGGCGACCAAAGATTTAGTTAAGGCATCCACACTAAAATCCATATTTTTAACCACTGTGTAGGTGAGGCTTTTCTCTGCTCCCAGAGCATTTTTGTGGCTGTCCTAAGTCCATGTAAAGGCTTATTGAAAGGACAGATGGTCTGGACACCGTGGTGCTCCCTTTCATCCTGGTTGGCAGGTCTTCCTCGTCTGCCTCCTCCCCTCCCTCAGTCTGTGTCTGATCAGCTCGTCTACACGGCTGTCTCACATTACTGTACTGGGTTTTGCTGTTGAACTATATCAGCTCCTTTCCACGTGAATTGTGTTTAAAAGGAACAATTGCGACAGAACCCTAGGGAATAAATCATCAATTAAACACTTTAGTAAAAAAGTATAAAATTCAGTCAAAAAATAAAACACAAAAACTCAATAAAGTGCAAAAGAATGATTTGGGCATATACAGCGTGCGTGTTCTCATCCATAAGCAAACCAGCAACTTCAACAAATTCTACATTTGAAGGAAAATGGAACAATGATGGGAAACTTATTACCTGGTTATCCTTCAACAGCTGTCTCAGAGCTGTCTCAGAAATTTCCCTCTGATTTCCTATTTATAAAATTTCAATTAAGTACAACATAGTTATAACTACAGAGGTAAAGAATCTCCCCAAACAGATGTCAAGTGATTTTAATAAGGCATGTCTGTCATTCATCACTTTGCTATCACATTTCCATTAAGGAAAACACTTTCAGGCACCTTCCCTTTGTATAATTCTTTATCCTGGTCCCCTGTGTTATAGTTTTTTGCCCATTTGTCCCCTGGGTGGTACATGTTGTAAAGTTTCATTAGAACTTTAAATAAAATTGAATAAAACATATATGATTAAGATACATTTTAAAATTTAATGTTTTTAAAGTTTTATATTTTTGATTATTGAGGCATATTAAGTAATGTACCCTAGGTTCAGTATAACATGCAGTTAAAATAAATACATAATTTGAGTCACAAACAGGAAAATATAATGCAAAACAAAATTAAAAACAGTGAAAAATTAGACAAAAATTAATGGAGACATTTAGTAAAAATATGAGCATTTAAGATACTAGGCTCTTCCTTCGTTCCTTCCTTCCTTTTTTTTTTTTAGACAGAGTCTCAGTTTGTTGCCCTCGGTACAGTGCTGTGCCTCACAACTCACAGTAACATCAAACTCTAGAGCTTAAGCGATTCTCTTGCCTCAGCCTTCGAAGTAGCTGGTACTACAGGTGCCTGCCACAACATCCAGCTTCTTTCCAGAGACAAGGTCTCACTCTTGCTCAGGCTGGTCTCTAACTCATGAGCTCAGGCAATTTATCCACCTCAGCCTCCCAAGTTCTGGGATTTCAGGTGTGAGCCAACACGTCTGGCCCTCATTTCTTTCTTATGAATTTGATACACTTAACACAACAATATGAATTCCTATGTTATTTTAGAGGATTTTGTTATAATAGGTCAAAAGAAAACCTTGAATTTCTTCTCTAATGCTGGTTTCACTATTGCTATTTTTATTTTCCATTTACAAAATAATACATATTATTGCAAAAAGTAGAAATATTTCACCAAAATATTGGTCAGGATATTACATCGAGATAATCACTGTTCATATGAAGCAGTCCCTGGGTTACAAATGAGATAGGTTCTATATTCTGTAGGTTTCTTCTCAAGTTGAATATGTATGTAAGTTGGAACAGGTATATTTACCTATTACCTGTAACAGTCTCCATTTGTAAGTGTGAATGTGAGTTGTATGTCAGTCAAATGTTGGTAACTTGGGCACTTACTGTGATAGCCTCCAGTTACTAGTGAGAGTTGTACCCAAGTCACATATTTGAAAACCTGGGACTGCCTGTAATTTTTTTTGTTTGTTTATCTTTATTATTTATTTTTTAATTAAATTATAGCTGTGTACTTTAATTATGGGGTACAATGTGCTGATTTTATAAACAATTTGAAATACTTTCATGAAACTGGTTAACATAGCCTTCACTGAATTCTTAGTTATTTATTCTGCTAAGATGTTTATATTCTACATGTAGTAGATTTAACATGTGCCCTTGTAAGATGCACCATAGGTGTGGTCCCACCAATTACTCTCCCGCCACCCATCCTTCCCTGTCCCCCCCCCCTCCTCCTCATCTTTCCCCTTCATCTTGGGCTGTAGTTGGGTTATAGCATTCATATGGAAGTGTGGGTGTTTATAAATTGGTTTCATAGTAGGGCTGAGTACATTGGATACTTTTTCTTCCATTCTTGATACTTTGCTAAGAAGAATATGTTCCAGCTCCTTCCATGTAAACATGAAAGAGGTAAAATCTCCTGGGTCTGCCTTGTTATTCCTTCAGGGAGTTGATCTACTCTGGTTATTCATGTTGCTAGAGATTTTATGCTGATTCCACCCCATGATTATTTTTCACTGTTTGGCTAGATGAGCAAATAAGGTGAAGTTGGGTTGGGGATTCCTGAATTAGTGATTAACCAGCCATTTGCTTACGAGCTGAGACTGGTGTCTGTACCTTTTTCCTTAGATTTTGAAAGGACCCACACAGTACTACAGCCTGAGACACTGGGGACCTGCTTGGTATGGTGGGGCTAGGTGGCTCTGTCTTGTATTCAGCTGTTCTCTGTCCAATCATATTGAATCAGTAACTCTGGGTTGAAGTCTCAGCTGAGGAGAAATACAAGCAACTAAGACCCTCCACCCCCCACAGGCAACAACTAGAAAAGGAAAGTCAAACCTTCCCACAAGAACACAACCAGGGTACCACATTGGATGGTCCTCAGGTGACTGACCCAGGTTAAGAGTTCCAAAGCAATTGTCCTAGTCAACACAAACTCTCAAGTGGAAGAATTCAAAAAGTCTCCAGCAACTAGATAGCAGGGGTCTTCTGGCAGCTTGAGTGTGCCTCACTTTGGTGCTCCATGGAGTGGGAAGGGCTCACCCATCAAATAAGTTAGTCCAGGGAAATTGATACCACTTTCCCCACCTTGCACCTCTGTCACAGCCAGTCACTGGTAACCTGGCAGGGCTGTAGCCCAGTTCCCCGCAATGGGCAGATGTGCCAGGGATTTTCACTTGCCTAAGTCACAGGGAGATCTATGTCTTCTCAACCAGGCTAATGCACTCTGCCACCAGCCGGTCGGGGGAGCTGACGCCTGACTACCTTGGGTGCTTAATGGAAGCTAGGGCAATTCACTCAGTTCCAGCCCTGCCCCAGATTGATGTTGCTGCCAGTTATATTCTCATGGAATTTTCATTTCAGTCCTGACTGTATTCCACTGCGGGTCAGGTGCTTTTTGAATTCACAGAAACTGTGACTCAGCCCCTTCTTATGCTGTTGAGGTCTCTGTCTCCTCTGCACTCTGTGATGGGGTGGGAATGGTTAGAGCTCACAAAGGGCTCTCAGTTCCTGCCCCTCCCTGAGCTGACGCCACTGCCACACCTGCTTTTGTCCCAGCTATGCTCCATTAGGGGCCAGGTACATCTTGGGCTCACAAAAGCAGCAATTCTGCCTCAGCCCCACCCCAGGAGTATGTTGCCTCTGTGTGAACATACTCTAGTCTCCATACCCACCACGCTCCACCTAGGCAGGTATTGCCTTAGGCATACCCTTTGCTGACAGGGCCTGCATTTCTGTGGCTGCCACTGAGTAGAGGTCCAGCTCCCTCTGTTTGCTAAGAGAGATGGGAATTGTTTCTCCAAAATATCCCCAAGGGTTTTAGCCCTGTTGTTCCCTCCATCACAGCCACTGCTGCTGTGCTGTGCCATGGGGCACCATTTCTCCCTCTACCATTTGGTTAGCTTACTCCACAGTCCCCACTTTACACCCATGCCAGTGATTCAGCACAGACTTGTAACAGCCCACACCTTGTCCATATCTCTCAAGAAAATGTCCAAGATTATGGACACTGCATGGGACAGGCTTCCAGAGCTAGGAGTGGCATTGGAGGGGAGTTCTGGAGTTCAGAATTGCGGGGAGAGTATATGTCCAGTAGGAGAGTGCCATGGTACACTAGTGGGTTCTCTCTGGGGAAGGAGATCAAGTTTTTAGCGGCTCTCCTGTGGAATAGAAAAAGAAAAGATCTTTACTTTGTTTGCTTGTTTGTAGAAAGTATATTGTGAGCTGTTCTCATGGTGGAGGGGACTTCTGTTCACTTGGCGAAGGGTTTTGTACCTATTGTTTGTTTCTTTGGGGTCGCAGCTCACCTCAGCACAGGGGTCATGTGTACTCTTCAATCTTCTCTCTTGGCTCAGCTCCGAAACATCAGCTTACTGTCCTTTAACTCTCCTTCTGGTTGGGAGCCTCTATGGAATGCTAGCTCCAGTTGGCCATCTTGCTTTCTCTATATCTTTATCATTTCTTTTATATTTTTATATGATTTTTCATTATTGAAAATTTCAAGCATACACTAAATAAGGAATAATAATATAGTGAATGCCCATGGTCCCATTACTCAGCTTCAACAGTTTTACACCCTACTATTTTCTCTACATCTCTCACCCTCTCACTGGATTATTCTTTTTTTAAGTTTTAAACTTTCATAAAACTTTCTAATGAAAGTTTTTAATAAAACTTTCATAAATAGTTTCATCCATGACTGATTTAGTGATTTAGTGTCTATTTATAAAAGAAATTTAATTTTTTACTTAGTTTAGTATTATATTTGTGCAAAATGTTTACATGTGACCAGAAGATAACCAACCATGAAAGAATGTGCCTTCAGAAAAGTCACTCAAATTCTCTCCACTACCATACATTTCTTTCCTTTCCATGTGGAGAATCATTTTCAATAGCCTATGAATTATCTTTCATTTTTTAAAAAATGTTGGCAGATACATACCTTGTGATACATTATTTTATAAATTTGTCAATTTGCTTTTGCTATACATACCCCGAAGTGGGATGTCTGGACTACAATGTGATTCAGATGAAAATTTGCTGGATAGTAGCAAATTCTCCCCTGCACAGTTACCACTTTATAGAGTAAAGGGTATAGGTTTTTTCTACAGCCTTAACCATCAGATTATGTGGTCCAGCGTCTGGACAAGAAAGAAATATCTCAGTTTACTTTTTATTTCTGAAAATTTATCAATGCTTAATATGAAGAAAAAAAATTACAAACCATAAGTTTTTAGCTCAATGTTTTTTCATGAAGTGAGAATACATGTAAAATCAGCCCATAGTTTAAAAACTGGAGCTATAATTATGTCAACTGAAAAGGGAGTTGCAAATACACCAAAATATTATTTTCTCAGAAATCTTGGAATCTGTTTTCAAATCTTTTATCAAATTGACATTCACCTTAAGGAAACATTTGATCATGTTTCCTGACTGGACTTTTATAGATGCTCTCTTCCCAGAGACAAATATGCCTCGGTTACAGTCATGCTTTATGCATGTCATTGCTTTTTGGCAACGCCTACCTTTGTGAGCAACTATTTTTAAGAATGAAGCACATTAGGAGTAAAATTAGAACCAAAGTACCTAATTAGCACCTTGAGAACTCACTGAGAATTGTAACTACTTCCATTGAACCAGATGTGTTAGTTTCTCAAATACAATGTCAAATATCCGACTAGTTTAATGTTACCTACTTTCTTTTACTTTTATAATAAAAACTATTAAAAAGACATTTTATTACTTAAAAAAGGAAAGAACTGGGGCTATAGCACCTCAGAAGTCCCATTCAGAAAATTCATCCACTCAAAAGTAACTATTACATTAACTTCTGAAAACCTAAATTTGTTTTGCTTATTTTTACACCATTACCTGTATGAAATTATATAGTAAATGCTCTTTTATTTACATTTATTTGTTTGTTTATTTGCCAACTGTTGTGTTTTGTGGGACTTATCTTTGACGCAACATTCAATAATAGTTCTCACTTCTGCATAATATTTCAATATATGGAAAAATCATAATTTATGCTATCTTTAATACTACCATAATTTGTCTCATTTAGTTTACTACGAAGATTGTTGATAAGACCTACATTGCTATCTTTGATAATACTATAATTTGTCTCATTTAGTTCACTATGAAGATTGTTGCTATGATTTCTTCCTTAATATATATACATTTCTGCACAATTTTCATAAACATGTGGCATTCAATTAAAAATTACCAAGTATTCTGAAACACAGGATTGTAGACCCAAAACTAAGACTGTAGAGACAAATTCACAACTGATGTGGGTATTGTATTGATAAGAAAATGATTTTAAAAGCTATGATTGGCTTGGTTCCTGTAATTCAGTAGCTAGGGTGCAGGCCACATACACTGGTTCAAACCAGCCTAGGCCTGACAAACAACAATGACAACTACAACAAAAAAATAGCTGGGCATTGTGGTGGGCACCTGTAGTGCCAGCTACTTGGAAGGCTGAGGCAAGAGAATTATATAAGCCCAAAAGTTTGAAGTTGCTGTGAGCTGTGATGCCCTGGCATTCTAATCAAGGTGACATGGTAAGACTCTGTCTCAAAAAAAAAAAAAAAAAACCCAACAGAAAAAGCTATGATTATAAAATAAACAGAGGAAAGAGGGATAAAACATTGAGAACTGAAGAAATTTGCCATATATAGAGGGTGCCAAAAAATGTATACACATTTTAAGAAAGGAAAGATTGTACTAAAATTGTAATGCTCAACATACAATGATAACGAGAGGGGAATCCAAGTCATGTTTGACTTCCGGAATCACAAGAGATGTTCAAAGTGATTGCCAGGAGTGTCCAGATACTTCAGCCTGGAAGCTCGAGAGATGGTGACCAAGTGTTCACTTATGTGCATAGTGTGTCAATGTCTTCCTGAAGTACCCTCAGTGTAGTCAAGTTTTCTAGAGCACACCACATCTGTGAGGTTTCCCATACTCACTCTCCATTGTTGTACTTGCACACCATTCTGAATTTCAAATACCACTTCAAAATGAACTTGTGTCCCTTCAATGACAACAATGCTTCCACGTTTTCTTTGACTGTCCTGCCTGCCACCTGGTGAAGCTAGCATTCATTTGATTAATGACAACCTAGGAGTGAATCTCAGTATACATTGCTACTTTAATTCAATTCAACTTAGAAAAGTAATACATAGATAACATCTCTTAAAAATGTGTATGCACTTTTTGGCACCCTTGGTATATAAACAAATAAAATTTTTATAACTGAAAAATATATTATATATACTGGTAATTGAGAACTGTACTGATGGGTTTATCAGCCTATTACACAGCACAAAATGGAATGTAACAGAAGTGAAATACAGATCAAAAACACCCAGACTAAAATAAGCTGAAAAAGGAGAAAAGAATATGTTTTACTGAAATTAGCTATAGAAAACATGACTTCCATTAACATGTAAGTTCAAAATCATGCTTCAATGCTAGCCAAAGTAATAAAAAAAGGAAAGCAGAAGTTTAAAGGCTAGGAAAGATCCCAAACTTGTACCTTTTAAGGTAACATAATTGAATACATAGAAAATCCAAAAAAATCAAGTAAACAATCAGGTTTTTAAGTGAATTTTGCAAAACTGCTGGATATGATATCAACATAAAATCAGTATTTCCATGTACTAGCAACAAATAAAAGATAAAAAAATCACGATAATATTGGAAATCATTATATGTTTACAAACAGATGTTATAAAATACATATGGAACCTCTACTCTGAAAACTATAAATATAATACAGAGATTGAATGAGTAATAATAGGTCTATCAATTTCCATCAATAATTGGAAAACTTGAAATTATATATCTATTATAGTTATAGAACTTTTCTTCATGTTGATCCATGAAATCAGTACAGTCAATTCAACCAAATTCCCAGTAAACTTTTTCTGTAGAAATATATAAGTTACTTTTGAAATGCATGGAAATTTACAGGGTTTAAAGTAGCCAAGACAATGTTGAAGAGACAGAAACTCACCATATCATGTAATTTCTAAAAATGTTTTTTGTTGTTAAAAAGAGAAATAACATAAAATTATCATCTCAAACATTTTTATTTACAGTTCAGTAACGTTTGTTATGCATATTCACGTTGTTGAGAAACAGATCTCTGGAATGTGTTGATCTTAGAAATCTGAAAATCTATACCCATTAAATAAAAAAAAAAAAAAATCCCTTTTCTCCCTTTTCACCACTCCCTGGTGATTATCATTTTACTTCTCTCTTTCTGAACTTGACTACTTTGGATACCTCTTATAAGTGGAGTTATAGGGTAGTTGCATTTTTGTTCCTGGCTTATGTCACTCAGCACAATGTCCTCAAGTTTCAGCCATATTGTAGCATGTGACAGAATTTCTTTCCTATCGAAGGAAGAATATTGTTCCCTTGTATGTTCACACTGAATTCCATTAGCCCATTGATGGAAATTTGGGTTGTGTCTGCCTCTTGGCATGAACATGAGTGTGCAACTATCCCTCAAGACTCCACTTCAGTTCTTTAGTATTTATATCCAGGAGTGGACTTCTGAATCATGCGGTAGTTCTATTTTTAATTGTTTTGGGAACAAACATAATGTTTCCCACAGGGGCGCATACCATTTTACAATCCTACAAACAGTGCAAAAGGGTTCCAGTTTCTCTGTCTTCTCACTGGCATTTATTTCTATTTTCTTTTTCTTTTCTTTTTCTTTTTTTTTTTTATGACTAGCCATCCTGCTCTTTTGCTGCCATCTCTGACTGTGGCAGAAGCAGAGGCTTGGGTAGGTTCAAGATTCAGCTTCACGGGTAACCCACTGCCATGGTGTAGGAAGGCATTGCTGCTGGATGCTTAATGGACATTAACACTCCATCACAAGAGGTGCTGAAGACCATCCGCATCCACCAGGGACTTGCAAATGGAATTTGTGAAGCTGCCACAGTTGCAGGTAAGCACCAAGCCCATTTGTGTGTATGTGCCTCCAACTGTGATGAGGTTATACATGTTAAGTTGCTGGAGGCCCTTTGGGCTGCACATCAAATCAACCTAATTAAGGTTAATAACAACAAGAAAAGTAGGGGAATGGGTGGGCCTTTGTAAAATTGACAGAGAGGAGAAACCCTGTAAGGTGCTTGGTCACAGTTGTATAGTAGTTAAGAACTAAGCCAAAGAGCCTCAGGCCAAGGACGTCATTGAATCTACTTTCAGTGCAAGAAATGAATATGTAACACTTTGGCTCATGAAAAACAAACAAACAACAACAAAAAAACTAAACTAGCCATCCTACCAAGTGTGAGGCAAATCACATAGTTTTTAAAGTTTCAGTATTTAAGATTGTGTGATATTGGCAGAGACAAGCAGGATTTCTCAGTAAAGATTCTAGAAAAATATTCTTCAATATAGGAAATCTGGTTTTATGGCCAATACACTTAATGTTGAAGTGTAATGGGAAAATAGTGTTCTTTTCAATTAACTGTCTGTGGGTTAATTGAGCACCCACCTGGAAAGACAGCAGTCCTGACCCCTGTCCTGTACCGAATACACAAAAATCATCCATTCCAAATAGATTTCAGTTCTAAATGTAGAACTTTTAGATAAGAACTTAAAGTAATAAGTACTTGTGTGATATTAGTCTTGGCAAAGATATCTTAAGTAGAATACGAACAGTACTAGCTATAAAAGAAAATTAATAACTTGTTTCATATTAAAATTAGAAATTTGTGTTTATCAAAAGAAAATAATAGCATAATGAGGATAAAAGGCTCAGTATAAAAATATTTGCCAGTAGTGTATAACTGTAATAAAAATGGGCAAAAATGTGGAGCAGACATTGACAAATGCCTCAAACTTTACCATCATTAGTTATCAGGGATTGTTCAGAGAAGACATATATAAAATAGGCCAAAAATGAAAGCAAATATTATTAAAAAGGAAATAAATTAGCTATGTTCACAGTATAAATATTATACAGCAGTTATTAATGTACAATTTTCACCTTCAAGAAAATGAACAGACCTCAGTAAAAAGTAATGTTGGTGAAAAGACTCCAAAGACATTTACATAAAGTTCAAAAACAGGTAAACCATATATGGGTTTGGAAGTCCATATGGGGGGCTAGAGAAGAATTTGTTACCAGGGCAGGGGAGGGGAGGAAGCGGATTTCTGAATCGCTAATATTTTCCTTATGATCTTGATGAATTTTTACATGGTTGTGTGTTCACTTTGCAAAAATTCATGAAGCAAAAATCACTTTTTCTCTGTATACTTTTCCATATCAGTGGTATATCAAAGTATTATAAAAACTTGAAGAAAAAATGTAAAGTGTTCAACCCAGGAAAAATTCTAAAGAAAATGCACTCCAGGACAGAGGTGTACACAAAGAAAGTCCCACCAAACCGGGGTTAAAGACGTGACAGGAGAAGAAAAAGCCAGTATACACAAGGAAAGTGCCCACTGTATTCATAAATGCTGTATTTCGCAGTTAACCCCTATCTCCAAAAAGCCAGTATACACAGGGAAAGAGCCCACTGTATTCGTAAATGCTGTATTTCGCAGTTAACCCAGATCTCCAAAAAGCCAGTATACACAGGGAAAGTGCTCACTGTATTCATAAATGCTGTATTTCGCAGTTAACCCAGATCTCCAAGGCCTCCTTTCATTTCAGCACATAACTGTCTCCTACTATACAATCAAATCTGAAGTGTTTTTAAGTGTTCTCCTATTAAATTCTCAAAGGATGATTCTAGGAGGAAAACTCACCCTGACAGCTAAAATTTTGTCAACTTAAAAAGATGTACTTCAGTATTAAAAAATGTCTCCATGTATCTTCAAGTCTTTATTGTTGTCAGAAAATTATTGCCTTTGTGATATTCAGAAATAAAAATTCTGGATACTTTGATGGGGAATCAAACCAATGGGAGCATGAAGAATAGAAATACAGCAATATACATGTAGGCTCTAGTTAAAATTTTAAAATATGTTTTATGAAGAATATTACATTGGAAGATATTGGTGAATTTGATTCCTGTTAACCTTACTCAAATGATGATACAATTCAGGCTATTCTGCAACTGGTGAATTGAATAGTATACAAACTATACTATTTTATCTTTATCTATTTAAAAGTAATATTATTAAGGATATAATCTTTTATGAAAGCAAACTTTTTTTAAATAAAAATAAATATGTTGAAGGAGTTGAAGAATCAGAGGGAAACCTTTTAGAACTTCCTGAGGGTTAAAAATGATTTTGGTGAAAAACAGGAATAGTAAGAACTGAAGTGAGACTAAGTCATCAGTTCTTTGGGACTGGGGAGAAATGATACAATCGAAGAGGCAAAGTGAGAGGAGAAAGTCAGAGGACAGAAGCCTGCATGCCCAGTTGCCCCCATAGGGGGACAATTTCAGTTGCGTGTTTGCGAATGAGTAAATGAGAGAATGCCTGAGGGAATAATAGTTTGTATCAGACCAACCTGCATATAAAGAGGACCCCTTAGAGGCCATCTCATCCTAACCTGTCTCGCCTACACTGATGTTCTCAAAATACTCCGGTCATCAGTGGATTTTAGTGAATTAATAAACCCCAGTTTGAGCATTTTTACTTAATAACATTTTTTATTATTTTCTAAGATATTCTCTAGCCCCCTTTTCAAGCTACACTGAGCCACCTATCCCAGTGTTATATATTTTTCTTATATATCATGTGATCACTTCTATTATGTTAGTATTTTCTTATGCTAATATTTTATGATTTTTTTTTTTAGAGGTTTCAAACATTCATGGCCACATTACTCTTTAATTTCCAGGAGTCTGCTTTCAGTTTCTTAGCAGTGAGCTGCAAAATATAATAACAATGCACATGGGATTCTGCGCAGAAACTCCAGGTAACAGTGAAGACGCTGTCAGCAACCAAGATGTCAATCAGCCCTTATTGATCATTGCTATAGGTGTTCAGATGGCACAGAGGAAGTTGCGTGGAGCTAATAATTCAGCCAGAGCGATAGAGTTTAAGTGAAGGAAAGAATTGCAAAATCGTGCGGTGGGTTTAAGAATACTGTATAGAGATCAATAAAATACGTAACTGTTCTTGTTTTCACAGTCTAGCGGGGAAGTCAGACACCTAAATCAATAGTTGCAGTACTGTCTGCAAAGGTCCACTGTGGAGAGAGGGGTAAAACTCCCAGGTACACAGAGCAGGAAATGACTGACTCTGTTCAATGGATCGTTTATCCTCACAGCCCTTTAGCATGCTTTAATTATCTAAATTACTGGGAAAGCTGTCCTGGGAAAGGTCACTACGTGCTTCTGTGACTTATTCTTCTCCAACGTAGACTTGGTGACTTTATAGCAAGATATACGTTTTCCTTCCTTAATCCATCAGGCCTGCCTGGCCCTTCACGACCCTTCCCTTGCTGTCCCAGGGGGAGGTGAGGCTCACTGGGGTCCAGAGACTGAAGTAGTGTGGCCTGTGTCTGCTGCCACTGTGCTCCGGGAAGTGCTCAGAGGGAGAAGGTGTGTCCCCCTCCACCTGCGGGAGCCGGGGGGATCGCACCCGACCCTGTACTGTGTGGGCACCCCTGTCCAGCTCTGCAGGCCCGTTAGTCTCCACACAAACCAAACTCTGAATCCTCCAGCATAGACTTCCTCAGGAATAATGGCCTTATTTTGTTTTATACCTTATAATTAACCTTGTTTTTCAATTTATGTTAATATAATACTAGTAGGAAAAGAGTAGTGGTATTCATTGAGTACTTTCAACACCTAACAAAGCCACCTGCAGGAAAAACTGGATTTGCAAAAGAACCACACAGACAGTCACAAGAATAAGATCATTCTGCCTCACGCCCGCCAGCACAGTCTGGGGTGCCAGTGTTAATGGCAGGGACAGAAACCCAGGGTCAGAGAAAATGGCCTTCTTCTGCTTCCAGAGCTCTACAGTCACTGTAATTATCTTATCGGATAGAGAGTCCCTGAGGACAGAGAAGCAGATGTCTGATACTGTGCTACTTTTCTAAGGCTGCCATTACAAATGGCCACAAACTGTGTGACTTAAAACAACAGAAACTCATTCTCTCATGGTTTTGAAATCCAGAAGTCTGAAATCAAGGTGTGGGCTGGGCTAGTTCCTCCTCTGAGGCAGCATCCATGACGTGCCTATTTCCCACCGTCGGCAGCTGCCCCCAATGCTTTGGTACTTCTAGGCTCATGATTGTTCTCAGTCTCGGCCTCCGACTTTCTCTGTTTCTCTGGTCCTAACTCTCTCCCTCTTTCATTTCCTACAAGAATATCAGTCATTGGATTGAAAATCTACCTTAAATCCAGTATGATCTCTAGATTCTCGATTTTATTGCAGAGACCTTATTTACCAGTAAGACCACACTCACAGGTAGGGAAAGTTAGAACTTGGGTAACACTTTTGGTTGCGGGACACAATTCAGCCCACTCTAGACAATTATCCCCTCTAACAACTAATTGCCCTATGTACATCTTCCTGTAATTAATGGATTGGTCGTTTGTATGTTTGCTTTTCCTACTAGATTCTTCTGCAATGGACTGTAGCAAAGCAGGAAATTTCTTATACGGTAGAGTTCAAATTAGGAAATTTTAGTTTCACCTCATTTTAGAATTATGTCCCTGTCTGTATGTTGCAACAAAAACATTGCTGGACTTAGTGTCAGCCATGTAATTGAGGGGATTACTAATATTTAGCTCAATTATTAAATATGATTATGACTATTAAAGTACGTAACACCGTACATGATACACGGCAGACACATTATCTGTTATATGGTCACATTCAGACTTAAAATTTATGGATCACTGGGTAGGAAAGGAATGAATGAATAAGGGAATGAGTGAAGGAAACCAAGAAGAGATAAGCCAGGTACGGGACATGGTAGTGGTCCAGGATGAGGTGGTGAGGGGCTGGGATGGGAGTAAAAGGTATGCGGTTAGGAAGCCCCAATGTTGAGGTTACGTTCTCTGTTTCTAAGGTAAAGTTCAAGTTGTAGTAGAGCCCATCACCCAGGGGATGTGCTGACACAGGCACATTGGCCCATTAGGTGAGATCCTACCCGTCACCCTTTCTCCTCACCTGTTGCCTCTCTCTCCTCTGCATTCTATCGAACACGACAGAGAGGCGGCATTTGCACCTTGAACAAGGACTCATCGGAAAATGCACCAGGCCCAGATATTCATTGGCAACGATGGGATTCCAAATTATAAAGACTGGATTAAAAACATGGGTTTGATATAAATACTTTTTCTATACTGTCTCCTTGTCTAAGGCTGGCTGGTGAAGAGAAAAGGCTATTAGCCAGAGAACATTAAAAAAATAAATAAATACATAAAAACCCTTTCAGATCAAAAGAAGGGACCCAGTGCTGCGACTCTGGCCTCACAGCTCCTCAGGCCCAGGCACTTGCTCGGCGCTGTGCCCCTCCTGCCCCTCCTGGCTGGGCTCCTCGGCCACTTCAGAAATGTTCCCCAGGATACGCTTTCTCTGAGCTCGTGCCTCCTGAAAGGGTTGGAGGGGGTTGAGGAGCTGACTGTCAGATGGTCAGATTTCCTGTTCTCCCACTGCCCCACTTCCCTGCGTCCTAGACAAGCACTTTGGGACACAGAATCCCATTCTTGTGGCCCTTTCTGAGATCCGCTTGCTCCCCCTACAGCAGCAGGCTGGGAGAGCTCAGGCCTCAGAGTTGCAGACACCTTGGGGTGGGGGTTCTGCACTTCCCACGGTGGGGCCTCTGAGCCGACTTTCTTACCTGCCAAGTGGGATCTGTGCTCCCTCGTCGCCTTGTCACGGAGGGGGGGGGAGGGGAAGCACAGGTGTGAATGAAGCACCAGTGAGGCACCAGCCCTGTACAGACCCAGACACTTGCTGCTATTGTTACAACTCCTGCTTGTGTCACTTCTGCCAAGGTCACCAAATCGGCTGATGTAAAAACTACTGGCACATACACAGTGCTCAGATGAGATGTTTTTCTTTTGTTGTTTTTGTTTTTGAAACAGTGTTTCACTCTGTTGTGCAGTCTTGAGTGCACTGGCATCATCGTAGCTCACAGCAACCTCAAACTCCTGGGTTCAAGCGTTTCTCCTGCCTCAGCCAGCGGAGTAGCTGGGACTACTTGTGAGTGTCACCACATAAGGTTCTTTTCCTTCTTTTCTTTCTTTCTTTCTTTCTTTCTTTCTTTCTTTCTTTCTTTCTTTCTTTCTTTCTTTCTTTCTTTCTTTCTTTCTTTCTTTCTTTCTTTCTTTCTCTCTTTCTCTCTTTCTCTCTTTCTCTCTTTCTTTCTCTTTCTTTCCTTTCTTTCTTTTCTTTTCTTTCTCTCTC
>CAUYON010110889.1:0-11302 GCA_963573935.1 Arctocebus calabarensis | reverse complement strand
ATATAGTGATCAAGGAAATGCCATGAAGGATATCTGTAACAGTATGATCAAAATATTTCTGAATGTATATGAATCGTGCCCTGTGATTGCACCAATGTACATAATTATGATTCAATAAAATTATTAAAAAAAAAAAAACAAGTAAAATAAAAATGTATGACTTTTCATGCCTATAATCCTAGTACTTTGGGAGGCCAAGGTGGGTGGATTGCCTGAGCTCACAGGTACAAGACCAGCCTTAGCAAGAATGAGACATTGTCTCTAAAAATAGCTGGGCGTTGTGGTGGGTGCCTATTAGTCCCAGCTACTTGGGAGGCTGAGGCAAGAGGATCATTTGAGCCTGAGAGTTGGAGGTTGTTGTGAGCTATGATGCCACAGCACTCTACCAAGGGTGACACAGTGAGATTTTGTCTCTTTTTTCTTTTGTTTGAGACAGAGTCTCAAGCTGTCGCCCTGGGTAGAGTGCTGTGGCATCACAACTCACAGCAATCTCAAACTCTTGGGCTCAAGCAATTCTCTTGCCTCAGCCTCACAAGTAGCTGGGAATAGCCACAGTGCTCAACTTCATGCCATGGCCTCATCATAGCTCACAGCAACCTCTAACTCTTGGGCTCAAGTGATCCTCTTGCTTCAGTTTTTAGTATTTTTTGTAGAGACAGGGTCTCATTCTTCCTCAGGCTGGTCTTGAACCTATGAGCTCAACAACCCACCTGCCTTGGCCTCCCAGAGTGGTAGGATTACAGGCATGAGCCACTGTGCCCAGCCTGACTATTTCATTTTAAACTGCAGCCTTTGTGTCAGCACATCCCGTCTCCCTCCTCTGTAATGTTTCTCCATAGAACTTGTTAACAACCGAGACTTAACTGTTTTTATATTTACTTTTTCTTGTTTTACTAGAATGTAAATTCCATGACAGCCGGAATTTTTACTTTGCTCAGTTCTGTCTTTGGTGCCTAAAACAAGCTTGCCACATGAGAGGCGTTTTGGATGTTGGAGTAAATGAATGGCTGACTTCTCATTTATCCTTTAAGGCTCATATCCCACAGGCTTCCCTCCCTCTTCCTGCTCCTTCAGTCTGGACCATCATCTCTCCCTACTCTAGATTCCCCTAGCATCCTATATTTATCTTAATTGTAGTACTTCCCAGGGATTGTTTTTATTTTATTTATTTATTTTTTTCTGAGACAGAGCCTCAAGCTGCTGAGTAGAGTGCTATGGCATCACAGCTCACAGCAACCTCCAACTCCTGGGCTCAAGCAATTCTCCTGCCTCCGCCTCCCAAGTAGCTGGGACTACAGGCGCCTGCCACAATGCCTAGCTATTTTTTGGTTGTAGTTGTCATTGTTTAGCAAGCCCAGGCTGGATTCGAACCCTCCAGATTTGGTGTATGTAGCTGGTGCCTTAGCTGCTTGAGGTACAGGCGCCTAGCCAGAGATTGTTTTTAAAAAGTCATTTTGTAGTCCTTAGGGTTTAGCACACAGAAAGTGCTTTGTAAATAATAAAATGAAGTATTTGCAACCTTTATACTAAATGTTAGAGCAGCAGGAAGATGTTAAATAGGCATGAGTGAGAGACTTATCAACTTCCTCTTATCTCTTCCTTTTCCAAATGACTTTCCTTCCTCTTTCTGAGAAGCCCAGATTTGATTCTCTTTCCCCTTGCTCCCATCAGAATACCAGTGACTAAACATAGTTGCCAAAAAACTTTTGACCAAATGCTATTTTATAGCTTTAAAATCCCTTTAGAAGAAAATATTGGGATTTATAAAGGTGTTAGTTGTGGGATCTATACCAACAAGCACCCAGCTTTACCTAAGCCTACAACCAGCAAACATATGTTTCATTTTCTGACTCCTTTTAAGATTGTGATGATGAACTCCATTGTCATTTCTGCTGGAAATCCATGAGGGTTTTCGGATTATACCACATCTCTGCCTCAGATTTTTTTCATTCATTCTTTTTTTTTTTTTTTTTTGGAGACAGAGTCTCATTATTATTATTATTACTTTTTGAGACAGAGTCTCACTTTGTCACCTTTGGTACAGTGCCATGGTGTCACAGCTCATGGCAACCTCAAACTCTTGGGCTTAAGTGATTCTCTTGCTCAGCCTCCCAAATAGCTGGGACTATAGGCACCAACCACAACGCCCGGCTAATTTTTTTTTTTTTACAGTCTTTTTGGCTGGGGCTGGATTTGAACCCACCACCCCCGGCATATGGGGCTGAAGCCCTACTCCTTGAGCCACATGCGCTGCCCCATTTTTTATTTTATTTTATTTTTTTGAGACAGAGTCTCACTAGGTTGCCTGCAATAGTGTGCTGGGGCATCACACCTCACAGCAACCTCCAGCTCCTAGGCTTAACTGATTCTCTAGCCTCAGCCTCCCTAGTAGCTGGGACTACAGGGGCCTGCCACCACCCTTGGCTACCTTTTGTTGCAGTTGTCATTGTTGTCTAACTGGCCCTGGCCAGGTTTGAACCCGTCACCCTTGGTATATGTAGCTGGCTCCGTAACCACTGTCCTATGGGTGCTGAACCTGCCCGACTATTTTTTTGTTGCAGTTGTCATTGTTGTTTAGCTGGCCAGGGCCGGGTTCGAACCTGCCACCCTCACTGCATGTGGCCGACGCTGTAACCACTGTGCTACGGGCACCAAGCCGGTTTTTTTCTTCTTTGTTTGATATAGAGTCTTGCTTTGTTGACTTGAGCATGAAGGCAGATGGCATGATTGTAGCCTACTATAGCCTCAAACGCCTGGGCTCAAGTGATTCCCCTGCCTCAGCCTCCCAAGTAGCTGGGACTAGAGGTGCCTGCCACAAACCCTGGCTATTTTGTTGTTGTTGTAGTTGCACTTGTTGTTTAGCTGGCCCATACCAGGTTTAAGCGCTCCAGCTTCAGTGTATGTGTCTGGTGTCCTACCCACTGAGCTATGGGCACCACCCTGCCTCAGAATTTTTGATTATAAGAATACTTTTGAGTATTAGAATAATACTTATTGATCAAAAGGAGGCCTGGAGTAAAGAAAGGGAGAACAATTAGAAAAACGTAGACTAGCATTTCAGTAAAAGTTGGAAAACAGGGCGGCTCCTGTGGCTCAACGAGTAGGGCACCGGCCCCATATACCGAAGGTGGCGGGTTCAAGCCCGGCCTCGGCCGAAGTGCAAAACAAAAAAATAGCCGGGTGCTGTGGCGGGCGCCTGTAGTCCCAGCTACTCGGGAGGCTGAGGCAAGAGAATCGCTTAAGCCCAAGAGCTGGTGGTTGGTGTGAGCAGTGTGACACCATGGCACTCTACCCAGGGCGTTAAAGTGAGACTCTGTCTCTACAAAAAAAAAAAAAAAAAAAAGTTGGAAAACAGAATAGAAGAATTGTACTAATAGCCAGGTGAAAAAAACTGATCTAATTAAAAGCTAAAATGGATTGGACTGGCAAGAAATACTGAGAGAATTTAAGAACTGGAAAAAGTCTGAGTTTAAATCTCTCATATACAAGATGAAGAAATCAAAGATACACAACTAGAATTAGCATTTTGCAAATACCTAAGAAAGTATACATGGGCATTAGAAAGATAAGCTGGACTTCAGGTGACTTAACAAGTTATTTATGACCTAATGACTGAAGTAAGGTATAGCCTATGTGTTTAAGATTGGATTCAATATCATTCTATTGAATCCATTCTATTCTATTCTATCATTTTCATTGCTAATTAGCATTGGACTGAGGTACTTATTCTCAATCTTGTAGTTTGTATTTTGCTGGAAATGACTGGCCTAAGAGTACACTCCAGCTGCCACATGAGAAGGAATAAGGAGATCAGCAGAGGACTAAAAGGAAATACTTGACTTTTCAGGAGTTAAGAAGAAAAAAGCAACTGTGGTGGTATTCTCCATAAGACCCATCCCCTAACCTTTGTAAACTATTAATGTGAAGGAGACACAAATACAATTTCCCAGGAGTTGGGCTAGAGAAAGGCCATCAATATAGGAGTATTATATAAACAGTTACTCACAGGGTCAGTAGGTAGTGTAAATTGTTTGCCAAGCATGGATTGTGGAAAAAGAGAATGTTTAAGATAGGTCTAAATTAAAGGTCCTTATTTGGAATGTTCTATTTCTTTCCCGTTCTTAGTTTTAGCTTAGGTATTTTGTGAATCTTAAGCTCTAAAGGGATGGATCCTGCTGAAATTTTGCCAATTTTAGGCACCTTGGGTAGAGTGCCCTGGTGTCATAGCTCACAGAAACCTCAACCTCTTGAGCTCAAGTCATCCTCCTGGCTCAGCCTCCCAAGTAACTGGGACTACAAGAGCCTGCCACAATGCCTGGCTAGCTTTTTTTTTTCTATTTGTAGAGATGGGGTCTTGCTTTGCTCAGGTTCGTGGTTTTAGCCACTTTTTAAAGAATAGTAAACAGAAAGAAAAATAAGTTTAATTGCAGACTAGCGAATGTTATTTTTAGTCATTCTTCCAATACTGTGTTTTGTCCAGGTTTAAAGTGAAAATGAACTTCCTGTCTAGAAAAGCAGGGATTCATTTCTTTGTTGGTAGAATTTGTAATGGGTAAAGGGTGATGTAAAAAATCTGCTTAGGTCAAGTGTAGTGGGAGGATTACTTGAGGCCAGAAGTTCAAGACCAGCCTGGACAATATAGTGAGACATCATCTTAAAAAATACCCACGTGGAGATTCCCGGGGGAATTTTTCAGTTCTTTCCCCCTTCCAGAAGCACAGGTGCTTTTTACTCCTGTATTCCTTTCTAACTTCTAATGAAAGTCCTATCTTACCACTGGGGGAAAAAAATAACTAGCTGGCTTGGTGGTGCTAGCCTGCAGTCTCAGGCTACTCTAGAGGCTGAGGCAGGAAGATTGCTTGAGCCCAGAAGTTTGAGGTTACAGTAAGCTATGATCAGGCCCCTGTACTCCAGCCTGGGTGATAGAGCAAGAATCTGTCTCTCAAAAAAGAGAAGGGAGGGGGCTTTAGTGTAAATAAAAATATAATACACATACAAATTTTTATATAATATAAAAATTATATATTTTATATAATTATAAAAATATAATACCACATCCTCCTATTGTGTCACTAAAAGGTAACCAGTCCACCATACTGGAAACTCAATTCTCTTACTAATATAGTCACACCTCATAGAGTGTTGATCTGACACTGTGACAATGAAGTCATACATAATCAGGTCCTCTTCTGTGCCTCTTGATTTTATTGGTCTCCCCATCTCTAGCTTCTCCAAGCTTCTTTGGGAAGTACTAAAACGACTCTATCCTGTTCTTACATCATTTCTCGGGAAGTACAAACAGGAACACCATTATTTAGGTTGCCCAACTGGAAGTAGAAATTACATACCAATCTCCCATGCTTTCAACCTGCATATGGACAATTCTTTCACAGGCATGTAATTATAGTTAAAGTAATCATCTACTAAGTGCAACTGAATACTTAAAGTGAGGTGGCTGGCCAACTCTTCAGTGTATTAAGTGAATTATACTGGAATTAAACAAGCTAAATGATGAATAGAATTCCGTTCGGCAAGACAAGTAGACTTTAGCTTTTCTACATTGTCAAGCTTAGGTACTGTACCAATTTCAAGTTATAGAGGGACGTTTAATATTTGACTGCCGGCTACTGTGTAAAACAAACTACTGTGTAAAACAAACTAAAAGGCAGATTTTAATTCAAGTTTAACATTTAAAATTCCCATCAGCTGTAACTATCTGCTTCACTGCCTTCAATAATAAGCTTACTTTAACTAAGACAAAGGAGAAATAGTATTTTTTAGTTTGCTATCTCAACTTAAAAATTTTTTTAGAAGTGTTTAATCCGTAATACATTTTGTGATGGAGTGAAAAATTTTATGGCCTTAGGAGAAGACAAACGTGAAATTTAAGAAGGAAATTTTAGAAGTTCCTGTGCTCTAAATCTTATAAAGTTTATACAGTCATGTGCTACATAGGACGCCTACATGATGGTGATCACATAAGATTATAATGCTGTATTCTTACTGTATGGTTTCTGTGTTTACATACATAAATACCATTCTGTTTAATTGCCTATGGCAGCATGCTATATGAGTCTGTAGCCTAGGAGCAACAGGTTATACCATATAGTCTAGGTGTATATAGTGAGCTATACCATTTAGGTTTATGTAAGTGCACTTTATGATGTTCATTACAAAGTCACCTAACAAGGCATATCTTAGAATGTATCCCCATCGGTAAATAACACTTAATTGTGTTCTAGTTTTTCCCTAAGTAATTTGTAACCACTTACTATCTTATGAGATAAATGCCAACTCTATTCCCATCTTTTAAGTGGGGCAAATGTCTCAAAGAGACGAATTAATTTGTTCCCAGTGTAAATCGAGAGGATAAACATCCAGGTAAATATCCTATCCTCTGTATAGCAAAGTTACCTTTAGGTATTGATCATTTAGGACAGGAGTGAGGAGGACACTTTTCATGTTGTAAAGCTGCGCTAATTTAGCTGTAATCACCAGCCCGAGTAAGAGTGATACCCCATCTCTAAAAATAGCCAGGTGTTGTGGCAAGCACCTGTAGTCCCAGCTACTTGGGAGGCTGAGACAAGAGAATCGCTTGAGCCCAAGAGTTTGAGATTGCTGTGAGCTGTGACACCACAGCACTCTACCAAGGGTGACAAAAAAAAAAACCAAACTTTAGTTGTAATCAAATAAGGCCACATTCAAGAAATTTTAATTAGGTTCAGCGCCTATGGCTCAAGCGGCTAAGGTGCCAGCCACATACACCTGGAGGGTTCGAATCCAGCCCAGGCCCGCCAAACAATGATGGATGCAACAAAAAAATAGCCAGGCATTGTGGCGGCCACCTATAGTCCTAGCTACTCAGGAGGCAGAGGCAGAAGAATCGCTTGAGCCCAGGAGTTCGAGGTTGCTGTGAGCTGTGATGCCACAGCACTCTAGCCAGGGTAACAGCTTGAGGCTCTGTCTCAAAAAAAAAAAAAGAAAAAGAAAAAGAAATTTTAATTAGATATACAGTAAAACCTCTGTAAATTGACCACTCAAGGCACTGTAACAAACTGGTCTACAGGCAAAGGTGGCCAACATACAGAACTAGGCCTACTGCACTGATACCATGCATGTTCAGTCTGTGAAAATTAGGTCAATTTAAAGAAGAGGTCAACTATGGAGGTTCTACTGTATTTAATAATGTACTGATTCTGGCTCGGCACCTGTGGCTCAATGGGCTAAGGTGCCAGCCATGTACACCTGAGCTGGCAGGTTCAAATCCAGGCCAGCCCCTCAAATGACGGCTGCAACCAAAAAATGGCTGGGTGTTGTGGCAGGCGCCTATAGTCCCAGCTATTTGTGAGGCGGAGGCAGGAGACTCACTTGAGCCCAGGAATTGGAGGTTGCTGTGAGCTGTGATGCCACAGCACTCTATCTGGGGGTGACAGCTTGAGGCTCTGTCTCAAAAAAAATGTACTGATTTTGTAAAAATCTACTATGTACTTAGTAATTTGAAAAACTGAAAACAATTTGTTAATTTTAAAGAATCTTAAAGTTAATTAACCTTTTAATAACTTTGTGGTGTCTGGTTGCAGCATAGAGGTCTGGAAGTTCATTCTCTAGAGGGTCATGTTTGCAACTTTAAGGACATCTTAATTTGTGTTAGGTAGGGGAATGTGGATTAACAGCAATAAGTGGTTGAAAAGCAAGAAAGTATTTTTCCAGCATGTTCTCGGAGACATGAGTATTCTACTGCATTTTTCCATATTTCAGCTGGATCTTTCTTAGCATCAAACAATGACTTTAGAAAGGTCGTCTACTGAGTACTTAATCAATTCAATTCATATTTCTTTAGGTGCCTTGGTGGTATCAATTAGATGAGGCTGAAATGCTAGTTTGAGGGTGATTTCGTGATTCTCAAAGTCAGTGAGTCAATCCTTCCTTCCTTGCTTTTTTTTTTTGTTTGTAGAGACAGCGTCTCTCTTTATCTCGCCCTCAGTAGACTGCCCTGGCTGCCCTGGCTGCCCTGGCGTCACACAGCTCACAGCAACCTCCAACTCCTGCTGGGCTTAGAGGATTCTCTTGCCTCAGCCTCCTGCCACAAATTCCTTCCTTCCTTTTTTTTTTTTTTTTTGAGACAGAGCCTCAGCTGTCACCCCAGATAGAGTGCTTTGGCATCACAGCTCACAGTAACCTCCAATTCCTGGGCTCAAGCGAGTTTCTTGCCTCAGCCTCCCAAGCAGCTGGGACTATAGGCGCCCATCACAACGCCCGGCCATTTTTTTGTTGCAGCCGTCATTGTTGTTTGGCGGGCCGGGTCTGGATTCGAACACACCTGCTCAGGAATATGCGTCTGGCGCCTTAGCCCATTGAGCTACAGGCGCCGAGCCCCTTTCTTTTTTTTGAGACAGAGTCTCACTATGTTGCCCTCGGTAGAGTGCTGTGGTATCACAGCTCACAGCAACCTCAAACTCTTGGGCTCAAGTGATTCTCTTGCCTCAGCCTCCCAAGTAGCTGAGACTACAGGTGCCCACCACAATGCTCGGCTATTTTTTGGTTGTAGTTGTTGTTTAGCAGGCCTTGGCTTGGTTTGAACCTGCCAGCCCTGGTGTATGTGGCCAGCACCCTAACCACTGAACTATGGGCGCCAAGCCATCAGTGAATCTTTTATTGTGTTCTCCAATTAATAGGTGTATAACAGCTGCTTATTCTCTACATGATTCACACATATTGTCTTCCTCATCAATGACCTTTCCTAAGTGGGGAAATGTCCTTCTGAAGTTTCCTTTAGAAAAAAGATTTTTGGAAAAAAGAAGCTTTTTAAAAAATGTTTGAATTTTTTTCTTTTTTGAGATAAGAGTCTTACTATGTCGCCTTTGATAGAGTGCTATGCCATCACAGCTCACAGCAACCTCAAACTCTTAGGCTTAAGTGATTCTCTTGCCTCAGCCTCCCAAGTAGCTGGGACTACAGGATGTTTGGATTTCTTGCTCCATATTATAAATAGACTTAACTTTTACCTTGCAAAGAAATATTCAAATCATTTTGATTTGGCATGATGTCATACAGAAATGCTACGTTCCTCTAGAAATCTTCTTTCAATAATTGACATTGTTTTGTTTGGCACCCATAGCTCAGTAAGTGGGGCACTGGCCACATGCATGGAAGCTGGTGGGTTTGAGCCTGGCCTGGAACTGCTAAACAACATTGACAACTGCAACAAAAAAACAGCCCAGTGTTGTGTTGGGTACCTGTAGTCCCAGCTACTCGGGAGGCTGAGGCAGGAGAGTCACTTGGGCCCAAGAGTTTGAAGTTGCTGTGGGCTGTGACGCCATAGCACTCTACTGAGGATGACATAGTAAGACTCTGTCTCAAAAAAATAAAAAGAATAAAAAATAAAATAATTGACATTGCTGATTCTATTCTTCATGAAATTTAACTATATTTTCTCTTATAGATAAAATTTTGGCTAACATCTGTCCTGGTGATGTGGGAAATCCACACCGAATACTTCCTCTTTCAACTTTAGCATGTTATGCAACAAATGATGTTGTATTGCATTATCATGAATATGTTATAGCTAATAATACTTATAACTAATTGCAAAGAGCCACTTAAACATTAATAGTAGCTTTAGCACAGAGGTTTTGATGATGCAAGGTACAAAAAATGAGGGCATCTGGATCTATTAATACTATTAAAAATCTGTGCCATAAACCCTTCATGTTTTCCTATCATGGAAGGTACACAGAGATCAGCACAGAGATTTTGATGATACAAGGTACAATGAAAAAAATGAGAGCATCTGGATCTATTAATACTTTTTAGTACTCCTATCAAGGAAGGTGCATCTTCTGTACATACACTCACTAAATTTACCAACCTTATGACATTTATCTAGAAAATTGTTGAAGATAGTTATTCCCCATGTTCTGTTCCCAAGAGTGTCCAAAGTAAATAACTCCACAAAGAAAATATTTTGTTATTTATTTTAAATTTCAGGTTAATATAAGGGTACAAACCATTAGGTTATATAATCCACATAATAGGTAAAAATCAAAGCTGTAGTTATGTCCTCTACCCAGGAAGTGTGCCATATATCTATGCATTATACCCATTGGGTGGGAAGCTACTGAAACCCCTATTCTCCCTCCTTCTTGAGTTTGAGATTTTCTCTCATGTGGGTCTGTGATTGTTAATCTCCTAGTTTAAAATTGCTATTGAGTGCATGTGATGCTTGTTTTTCCAATCTGGTGATAACTTGTCTTAGGAGAATATTCTCCAAATCCATCCATATTATTTCAAAGGATGTAAAATTTTGATCTTTTTATGGCTGAATAGTATTCCATGGTATACATATACCACAGTTTATTAGTCAATTCATGTGTGTTGAGGGGGACTTGGGTTGTTCCCACATCTTTGGAATTGCAGACTTAGTGGCTACGAATATTCTAATACAGATGTCCCTGTGGTAAAATGTCTTTTTGTTTGGATAAATGCCTAGCAGTCCTGGTAGGTCTACTTTTAGTTCTTTGAGGGTTATCCGTATTTCTTTCTATAGAGGCTGTAGTAGTTTTCAGTGTAACAGTGCATGCACGGTTTTCTTCTCTCCCCATCCACACTAGCAACTGTTGCTTTTGAGATCTCCTGATGTGGGCCATTCTCACTGGCGTTAGGTGATATCTCAAAGTGGTTTTGGTTTAAATTTCCCTGGAAATATCTTCTGTTATGACCTAAATGAGATATAAAACCTGTGCCAAGGGTGGTGCCTGTGGCTTAGTGGGTGAGGCGTCAGCCCCATATACCAAGGATGGCGAGTTTGAACTTGGCCCTGGCCAAACTGCAACAAAAAAATAGCTGAGCGTTGTGGTGGGCGCCTTTAGTCCCAGCTAGTTGGGAGGCTGAGGCAAGAGAATCGCATAAGCCCAGGAGTTAGAGGTTGCTGTGAGCTGTGCTACCCAGGGCGATAAAATGACTCTTATCTTTAAAAAACAAAAAACAAACAAACAAAAATCTGTGCCAAGTCTCAGTTGATTCATCCAAAGTGATTGAATTATATAGTAGAACCTCCATAGTTGACCTCCTTACATTGACTGCCTCCTTAAGTAGACCTAATTTTCACAGACTGGACATGCAGCACATGTACTATCAAATAGGCCTAGTTTCATGTCAGCTATTTTTTTTTTTTTTTTTTGTAGAGACAGAGTCTCACTTTATCGCCCTGGGTAGAGTGCTGTGGCGTCACACTGCTCACAGCAACCTCCAGCTCCTGGGCTTAAGCGATTCTCTTGCCTCAGCCTCCCGAGTAGCTGGGACT
>CAUYON010110887.1:0-23179 GCA_963573935.1 Arctocebus calabarensis | reverse complement strand
GCCATTTTTTGGTTGCAGTCGCCATTGTTGTTTGGCCGGCGGGGCTGGATTTGAACCCGCCAGCTCAGGTGTACGTGGCTGGCGCCTTAGCCTGTTGAGCCACAGGCACCGAGCCAACATGTGTGCTTTTCAATACAATGTGCTATAAGAACGTTATCAGATGGTACAAAGAACACTAGAAATTTCTGATGCTTCTATGTTACATCCCTCCAACCAGGTTTGGTCTCAAAGGAAAATGGATCACATCACTTTGATCTCTGAAAATAAGTCACACGCAGCCATGACAGAAACAAAATGATCTGATTCCCTCCATAGCTACACACGTCCACTTGAACTTCTCCATGGTAAAAATGCCTCACGTAGTTCCAAGCACCCCAACAAGGCCAGTGAGGAAGAGCAGTGTCTTATATACAAGCACAGCCAGCTTGAAGAAAGGAGATGAAGTTTTTATTTTGAATATCTGTCTTCCCATCTAAGTTTGAGTTGGGATTACTTCCTGCCCTGCCAAGTTCCAAACGGGAAGGCTATGAAATAACAAGGGTCTAACAGATATTTTCTAAAAACTATTTTGCCAGAACTCTACTCACAAAAAATTTCAAGAGTAAAATGTAACTCAGAAGCATTAAGTTGGGATAATTTTGCAAAAATATAATTTAAGATCTACTTAGATAAGATAGATGTCAGAATGAACCTAAGTTTGATTGTGTCTGAGTCCTTATTCTGGAGGCCTGAACTTGGAGCTCAAAGGTAAAACATGTCAGCGAGTGCGATGACATTATCCTTCTGATGCCACAGTCCCAAGGGGTTTGGGTTTAGAAGGCAGTGCCTTAGGCACACTGTCAATTTCTTCAGGCTAGGCTCCTTAATGGCTTAGGGTGCCAGGCACCTCTGTTCCCCCAAAGGTATGCTTAGAATGAGAAGATGCACTGTCAGTGTGTACTTGGGACCGTGACTATCCAGCTCCCAAGCCCAGCCTGAATCACTCCAATTCCTGCTCACTTTGTGCTGGTGAGGGTACAGAGTGGCTTTTTTTTTTTGAGACAGAGCCTCAAGCTGTCACCCTGGGTAGAGTGCTGTGGCATCACAGCTCAGAGCAACCTAAAACTCCTGGCTTAAGTGATTCTCTTGCCTCAGCCTCCAGAGTAGCTGGGACTACAGGCGCCCGCCACAACGCCTGGCTCTTTTTTGGAAGTAGTTGTCATTTTTGTTTGGCAGGCCTGGGCTTGGGCTGGATTCAAACCTGCCAGCTCTGGTGTGTGTGGCTGCTGCCTTAGCCACTTGAGCTACAGGTGCTGAGCCTAAGTAGCTTTTTTGTCCTAGGCTTATTGTCTCTGATGGTAACTGTAGAAATATGGTAGAAAAATGGATGTTTCTTAAAAAACTGCTCTGGTTTCAACAAATGTCTTTGAGACAAATTACGGCACACCCTCTATATAAACAACTTTAAGTATTCTTTGGTGACATCTGGGTAAAAGGATTTGGGGTGTGGTTGCAGGACAGGTATATGTGTATATATGAGGAATGAATGAGAGAGTGGTACTCACAGCAAAAGGCGAGGCAGTGCCTCCAGCACTAGGAACCTATAGTGTTTGAATTATAACCGAGGAAAAGTTGGTATAAAGGTATAGCCATGACACAAGTATTTATAAATATAGCTAAATTTAAACCAGTTAATCTTTTTTTGCAGTTAGCTTTTTTTTTTTTTTTTAATCATACCAACCTTTGTGTCTTTTCCAAAGACCTTGGAATGGAAACAAATCCAGTTTTCTGATACAAAGAGCTTTCCTTGGTATAGTATTTCTTTCTGTAGAGCACAGGTAAAGCCTGGGAGAATATATACAGGTATAGTGTTATTTAGAATTTTCCATTAAAAATACAGACTGTGTTTATATTTTGGTGACTCAGCATAGGCACAGATAATATACTTAAAAGATTTATTACGTCTTTTGTAGTTATTTTTACTGGAAGAAAGTTGTGGAGACTAGTCTGCTTTTCAGCTCAAAGGGTTACAAACTTTAGCATAGAAATCAAAATGGAAAGGCAAATCTACCATTGCCCGTGTGTCTTAAAAATCTGCCCTATGTAGGTTGGGGTGTCACCTGTGGGCTGACACTAGCACACCTCTCCCCCTCTTCCCAGCGCTTCTAATGACTCTTTTTGGAATAGACTTGTTAGGGAAGAGCACGGGACCTACTCCACCTGTTTGGAGGTCATGGCAGGAACCGAGTATCTGGCCTTAACACTTGTACATTAAGAGCCTAGAATGGAATTTTGGGCTCCTTGATGAACTAGTGCAGACCAGAGTAGGCGCTTTTCCTTTCCTCTTTCCTTCCTTCCTTTCTTTTCTTTCTTTCTTTCTTTCTTTCTTTCTTTTTTTTTTTGAGATGGGGTCTTATAATGTTGCCCAGGCTCAGAGCAGGTGCCTAACTAACTAGCATCCTGGGCAAGATGTTTAGGATTGGTCCCCACACCCTTACAAGGACATCAGCAGGTATCTGTCCACGTCCAAGGATGTCAGTTTCATTTTAGCTTCTTCTTCTTCTTTTTTTTTTTCTTTTTGAGACAGAATCTCATTACATTGCCCTGGGTAGAGTGCCATGGTGTCAGAGCTCACAGCAACCTCAAACTCTTGGGCTCAAGTGATTATCTCTTGCCTCAGCCTCCCAAATAGCTGGGACTACAGGCACCTGCCACAATGCTCGGCTATTTTGTTGTAGTTGTCATTGTTTAGCTGGCCGGGGCTGGGTTCGAACCTGCCAGCCTCAGTGTATGTGGCTGGTACCCTATCCACAGGCGCCGAGCCTCTTTTTAGCCTCTTCTAGTAGCCTCTCTTGCTCTAGGCTTGTTATCCTAAAATCCAAAATAAGTTAACCACGTGCATTTCTGTAATAAACACAGAAGGCGGGGATATCCTGCAGGAAGCATCCTGGGTGAGTCCACCTGAGAGATCCTGTTTCTCCCTCTCTCTCCTCTTCCCAGGTGCTTGCTGAAGCTGACTGTGGCTAGCGTTACCGTTACGTCATGACCTGCACAAACTTGTTCCATCTACGACTCCGGTGTCTACTTGACAGTGCCTGCTTTTCCCCTCAAAACTAATGACCAACTTTCAAAAATGTAGCTTAAAGCATCTCACAGGTGCGAACTTACTTTGCCTCAGTGGTTCTTCAGTTGGGACGTCGAGAAACAACTTGTGAAAGTGCATATTCGCTTTGTACTACAACGAGAACAAAACACAGGCATTGCTGCCTTCACCTCTCAAGAAAATCACAATTTTAAACGTCAATTTAAATTAAACAACAAGTTTACCTTTTCTTAATAGTCTTGTTTTGGGACAAAGTCTTGCTCTATTGCCTAGGCTACAGTGCAGTGGTATCATCACAGCTCACCGCAACCTCAAACTCTTGGCCTCAGCGATCCCTCTGCCTCAACCTCCCAAGTAGCTATGGCGCACGCCACTATGGCCAGCTATTTTTTTTTTTTTTTTCAGAGATGGGGTCTTGTTCTTGCTCAGGCTGGTCTCTAATTGCTGGCCTCAACTGACCCTCCTGCCTTGGTCTCCTGGAGTGCTAGGATTATAGGCACAAGCCACCACCTCTGGCCCTTTAATAATATTTTTAGAAATTCTTTCTGTCCTTACAATTTCTTTCTTTCTTTTTTTTTTTTTTTTTTTGAGACAGAGCCTCAAGCTGTCATCCTGGATAGAGTGATGTGGCATCACAGCTCACAGCAACCTCCAATTCCTGGGCTCAAGTAAGTCTCTTCCCTCCGCCTCCCAAGTAGCTGGGACCACAGGCGTCCATCACAATGCCTAGCCATTTTTTGGTTGCAGCTGTCATTGTTGTTTGGCGGGCCCGGGCTGGATTCAAACCAGCCAGCTCAGGTGTATGTGGTTGGCGCTTTAGCCCGTTGAGCCACAGGCACTGAGCCTTAAGCTGGGTGTTCAATGGGAGCTTCACCAAGATTTTGTTTTTAATGTCTATAATGAGCATTGCTTGTATGTAGGATTTTTTTTTCTTTTTGAGACAGAGTCTCAGTTTGTTGTTCTCAGTAGAGTGCTATGGTGTCATAGCTCACAGCAACCTCGAAGTCTTAGGCTCAAGCAATTCCCTGCCTCAGCCTCCCGAGTAGCTGAGACTACAGGCGCCTGCCACAATGACCGGCTATTTTTAGAGGCAGGGTCTCACGTTAGCTCAGGCTGGTCTCCAACCTGTGAGCTCACGCAATCCACCCACCTCGGCTTCTCAAGTGCTAGGATTATAGGCATGAGCCACCTTGCCTGGCCATGTATACAGGATTTAAAATATCCTAGGCCACAAACTCTTCAAAAATGTCAATGTGAAAAAGTCATGAAAAGATCCTATCTAAATTCAAAGCAACATAGCAAAGAAATGCAGCAAGTGACTCTTGATTGGATCCTGGAGAGGAAATAAAAATATCTTTATAAAGGACTTCATTACCAGAACAACTGTGGCAATACAAAAATGATGGCTTATTAACATTTTTGTATATTTCATATTTAGTTAAATTTCTTGTATGTGCCAATATAGTTTTTTCATTTAGCTCTTAGGGGACACCTATTTGAGTATTTAGGGGTGAGGTGTTAAAAAAAATCCCCAAACCTCTAGGCCCAGTAAATGTACCATATTCTATGATGACATGGAACCGGGCTTTGTTTCCTATCTGGGTGCATTTTAGAGCAGAACCCTGATTACTTCTGGAGGTGAAAACTGACCCCCTCCCCAGGGCTTTCCTCTCCTGAATGCAGCTGGCTTTCTGTTCAGGCAGGTGCCTTTTCAGACCCTTCAATTTTAATACCAGGAAGTCATAGTTCCCCTTGTCTTGCTGATTATCAGACAATCCTGAGACTGCGTTGGCCCCAGGTCTCTGGTTACTTGTCAGAGTTGACAGTATGGAACTCACTACCACTCAGCGTGTGCTGAAAGGCCAGTCCTGGCACACGACATTGGTGAAAAACTGCCGGTGACCTCTTCCCGTTCTCTAAACTCTATGTCTACCTTGGTCTCTATCAGCTCAGCAGAACGCTCTGTACTTGAATTCTTTCTTAACACTGGCTTCAGTAGTTCTATCACCCCAGACAATATAAACTCCATTCCCAAATTACCTGGCTAGAAGAAGAAGATTTTTTCCTTTCAGCCTTTGGGTCAGTTTTGCTTTCTGTTTTAGAATCGTTCTTATCACCTGCTAAAGAGGCACCCTCAAAACTGGATTTTGACCTGGGGAAAGAAAACTCCAGATAGTCAATAAAATCCACTATTTATGCCACTCTCTCTTCTAGATATCAATAATCATTCATGATACTCTGAAGGCATTTACATAGCACGTGTTTTAAGAGACTGGGGTGATTTCAGCAGGCTGTAATCACAACCTGTAGCAATGATAACTTATAAAGGGAGATATAACAATCAAGTTGTAAAAGTACGTCATTTTAGAAGTGTTTCAATCAGTATAAAGAAGAGTACTCAATGCAAATTACTAAACAAAACTGCAGCTATAGTTTAATCAAAGAATATTTTTGTTTCAGAATTCCATTAATATTTAACAAGTATTAATTGAGTGGGGCTTTGTGTTAAATGCCCTGGGGCTCACAAGACGATCTTTATCCTCAAGGAGCCTGTGGACACGGCCATCCAACATGTTTTCAAAAAGGCAGTATCAGAACAGCACACATCACAGGAGTTAAGAGAAGGCGCAGAGACAGTAAGTCTGCTGGGAGGTAAGAGAAGCACAACAGGGTGAGGTGGGTTTAGTGTTCTGGGCCTGACAGGACAAGCAGGAATTGGTCATGAGGAAAAGAGACAAAACAGCTCACAGCAGGAAAACAGTAAAAGTGAAAAAGAGAAATCAAGAAAAAAAAAAAAAAAAAGAGGAGGGAGAGATGTTTGAAGTCAAATCTCCTTTTGCCCTGTTAAAGGCAGGAGAGAGCACCAGGGTTTTTTTATTTTTGTTTTTTTTTTTGAGACAGAGCCTCAAGCTATCACCCTGGATAGAATGCTATGGCATCACAGCTCACAGCAACCTCCAATTCCTGGGTTCAAGCAAGTCTCTTGCCTCCGTCTCCCAAGTAGCTGGGACTACAGGCACCTGCCACAACGCCCGGCCATTTTTGGGTTGCAGCCGTCATTGTTGTTTGGCGGGCCCGGGCTGGATTCGAACCCGCCAGCTCAGGTGTATGTGGCTGGCGCCTTAGCCGGTTGAGCCACAGGTGCCGAGCCAGGGTTTCTTTGTAACATGATTCTAGCCCTGGCTGTCCATTTTAGCAGAGGTGTAAGTTTGCACGTATCTTCAACCTGATAGTTAAAAACACATTTCAAAGTGGAACGCATGCATGATTTTTAGAGGTATTTACACGAACAACTTTTATCTTATATAGTTGCTTTAGTATTTGTTAGGGAGAAACAGCTCAGGGAATCCATGATTTCACAATATCATTCCTGGAAGTGATGCTCAGTTAAAAAGGATTTGGCTCAAAGTAGATTTAAGAAGAATCTGAAGTTGGCCGGCCATGGTGGCTCACGTCTGAAATCCTAGCCCTCTGGGAGGCCAGGTGGGTGGATTGCTTAAGCTCAGGAGTCTGAGACCAGCCTGCATAAGAGCAAGACCTCATCTCTACTGAAAGTAGAAATCTAGCTGGGAGGCATTGTGGTGGGCACCTGTAGTCCCAGCTACTCAGAGAAGGCTGAGGCAGAAGGATCACTTAAGCCCAGGAGTTTGAGGTTGCTGTAAGCTGTGATGCTATGGCCCTCTAGCCTGGGGCAACAGACTGAGACTGTGTCTCAAAAAACAAAAGAAAAAAAAAAAAAGAATCCAAAGTAATTCAGGTGGTAAATGGGGTCACAGAGTGACAGAAATGATGGCAGTTACAGAGATATTAGGCTCTGGGGTTTTTTTAGCTGTAAAAAGATGGATCTTATCATGTCCTAGTCCTCTTCTAGCCACAACAGTTTATGATTTCACAATACTCAAATCACAGGTAAAATATCTGTCAGCATTTCATGGTAGATGGGTTTCATTTCAGCTATTGTCCCTTGAACTTATTCAAAGATTTAAATTCCCTGGGAATTCTAGGGATTACTTTTTGGGGGAAGCTATGAACATTTGTACTCAAAAATAAAATAATTTTTACAAATGTCCACTTACGTCTTATTTATACTATTCACTAATTTGAATTTATGAACTCTACTGACTCAAGTTAATAAATGATAATGAAATTGTACCCCCTCCCCCCACCAAACCGGACCTTTTCGAGAATTATGGCCTGTGAGGGGTGAGAGGGGAGGAGGATGAAGTTTGGAAAGCTCCCACCTAAGGTGCATAATGTAGGGGTACAGGGCACACCTCCGGGTGAAGGCCTCAACTGCAACTTGCACTTTACTTAATAATGCAAACAATGGAAACTCATTGTTTGTACCCTTATTATCAATCTGAAAAACAAACAAGCAAACCAAAAAATCACCATTACTGCCTGTAGGCGAATGTGAGGCTCAAGGGGGCTCTATCTACCCTTGGTAATTTCTGTACTCTGGGGGCTGGAGGCCTGGCTTACTCACTGTAGATGGAGTGCTTACCCACATGGTATTGATTTCTGTGGGTTTTCTCATGCATATGACAATCCATTTCTACAGGTGACCATCAGCAGGACCAGAAGCCCAGCGCAGAGTGAAAATCTGGGGCCCTTTCTACAAAAACACCGAAGAATTTCCAGATAGTGAGGGAAGAGCATTAAACCGAGCAGGGGTTTTGCAGATCACAGTCCTGCTGAGCTTTCCCTGCTGTCTGGGGAAGGTGGGGTAAAGTCAACAGTGTTTTTTTCAAGTGGCTGCTGTAGCTGGTCAACAGGGTGGAAGGTATGAGAAATAGCATGCTTTGGGTTGTGGTGAGGAGAGTGGCTTCGTGAGCCGGGCCTGATGCTCCGACAGGAAATGACTGGAGAAGAAACAGGTGAAGTGAGAGGCCACAAAACAGACATGCAGAGAAGATGGGGACAGAATTTGGGAATTAGAATCAGAGAAGGAAAATTCGGGGGAAGAGTTTACGACTTACGCTTGGTCTTGAATAAAGCATAGGTTTGGAGAGAAGACATGGGCTGGGGAGCCAGGAAGGAAGCGAAAAGCAAGAGTTAATGACTCAGCCCTTAGCAGGGGCCCAGAGAAGTAGAGGGAAGCAGTTCTATCCATGGGGATGGACAACAACGATCCCCCTATGCACATTTTCCCATCACTGACCTTTGGTTTAATCATTCCCTTTCAAGGGCTAAACAACAACTTAAAGTCTCTGGTAGTTAGCGCCTCTGAGAGTGACGGGGCGAGAGCTACACGCCTCAAAACCACCTCTCCCCTCCAGCTCCAGGACCAAACCAGCTCCCCGCCCTGTCTGCCAGGCAGACATGAGAAACCAGGAAAGTGAGACCCAGGTGTGCACACCCAGAGGCCGGGCAGACACTCCAGCCTGGCCAGCCTTCCCTGGTACGTTAGGAATCCATGCCTGGGACCAGGCCATCTGGCTTCATCTGTTAGCAAAGTCGGTGCTTTCGGAAAGGGGCAGGTGTCTACGCACGGCTGGGGCTACAGAGAAAGAGACACTGCTAGGACAAGGCTAGGAAAGGCTCTCGTTCTTTCTCAGGGGCACTATCTGTCTATAGCAGATGTTCGGTCTCAACAATGACCATAAAACTGGCAATATCTGCTCCTCCTGCAAGCCCTCCCTCCCAAAGGGCACAAGAGGACAGAGAGTCAACTGAGCACTCACCGCAGGGAAATGATTCTCTTCTGGTCTGTGGACTCAGCCTCCACGGATGGGGTAGGAGACTGGGCTGTTGGCGACCTGCAGACTTTCTTTTTCTCCTCCACACCATTCTCAGCCTCTGAGCTGCAGAAGAGAGAAAAACGCTTCAGCTTAGACATCCAGAGGGAAGTGGAAGGAAAAATGAAGCGACTCTGATTTCTGGAGAGTGGAATGATTTTCAGTGACAGGCCAGTCAACTTTCACGGCTGGGCACTTTCCCAGTCTCCATCCTAACTTCTACCCTGGTGCCTTAAGGGCTGTAGCTGCAGGTCTTGCTTCTCTTGTAAGTGTCAGCTGTCTGGGGACTTGCTGGCTCCTGGTCTGAGCCTGCAGGCCCTGGGCTGTCCAGTTCTGCTCTGCCAGGCCGTGCTGGGGCAGCAGAACACCTGGAGGCTGGGAGGGCCCCTGAGCACAGGCGCCTGTTCACGTGTGGCCTCCACAGGTGTGTGCCGTGCTGCTGGGAACCCCCACCCCCTTTGTTTGTACTTCTCTTATGTCACTTATCACCTTTTGTTGTAGTTACATGGGTCCCACTTAGGGCGGCTGTTGTTTTAACCAAGCACTTCCCTAAGCAATTCACAGTATGTAATTTTACAACGACCTTAGGCTAGGTAGGAATTATTACCCTCATTTTACAGATGGGAATTTCATGGCTCTCACTGGGTATCTTGCCAAAGTTCAGGGAGCTAGCATCTACCTTAGTGGGAATTCAAACTCAGTTCTGTTCATCTAAGGCCATGGTGTTCTCTCTCTCCCCTCCCTCCTTCCCAATCACCTAACCCATCTTCTTGTCACCCTAACTCTTTAGTGCTTTGAGACCTCCCCACTGGGGCAGGAATGTTATTCATCTTTATCCCAACCAGAGGTCCAGCGGAAGTGCTGGACTACAGTCATGATCAAGACTTCAGAAAAACTAGGGCTGCCCAAGTAACAGAGAGAGGTAAGGTGTCAAAGGGAAGGTGGGTGGGAGGGTTTGCATGGGCGGGCATGGTGGCTCACACCTGTAATCCTAGCACCCTGGGAGGCCAAAGTAGGTGGATCCCTTTAGCACAGGACTTTGAGATCAGCCTGAAGAAGAGTGAGACCTCATCTCTATTAAAAATAAAAAAACTAGCCGGGCAGGCACCTTTAGTCCTGGCTACTGGAGAGGCATGGGCAGGAGGCTCTCGAGTCCAAGAGACTGAGGTTGCTGTAAGCTATGATGACAGCCCAGCACTCTACCCAGGGTGACAGAGCACGACTGTTTCAAAAAAAAAAAATAGGGTTGCATGTTGCAAGAGGGACAGCTGGTGTGGCGGATGCAGAAGCAGCTCGTTGGTTGGCAGGTGCAGCCTTCAGAGAAACGGGGGAACCATTTCTAGTGGGGGGCATGGGAGAGGAAGGAATGCTGAAAGGAGGATACAAAACGTTACACCTGGCTCAGACCTACTTTGCTGTCAGCCTGTGCAAAAACCCCACAAAACTTACTTCTTGAAGATGTGAGAACTCCATGGGGCTGGCAGTCCATTAACATGGTATTGCCGTGACAAGATAGACTAATTTTAAGTCCTGATTTACCCTCTATTTGGTATTTTTACCCACATGTGAGCGCTCAGGCAGGAAATGTTACTGCTCAACCTCAGCTCTGTGGTTATTCGCTTACCACTTTTCACAGCCTCTGACGTTGGCAGCCAACCATGAGAAGTCCCAACCTAGCATGGAAATCAAGACCAAGTGTATCTGACAAGGGATCTAACTGATGGCCCTACGTGTGGTCGACGCTCTGATTTTGTAGTAAGCACTTCTTTTTCCTAAGTAGGCAAATACCTGAGGCCCAACCTTGCATTTCTTCAGTTTTTCTCAAATCATTTAAAACAGTTAAGTCTTATACAACAGAAGGGTTCAGTCTATTAACGAATGACAAAAAGTATACGGAAGGCCCTCAGATGCTATTAGGAAAACGTTCCTTTGGTTTAAAATAAAACAATTAGGCTTTGTTAAAATGAGTGTCAAGTTTCATTTATGAAATCAAAGAACTTTAGAACAGTTAAGGGTCTTAGAGTGTGTTATTGCCTTTTTTCTCTACCCCACCGCCCACCACCTCTATTCTTCAAAACCATCAGGCAGGAGTTTACCTAAGATGCCATCTCTGAGCAGGGAGAGTATGTGTGGAATGTCAATTATCCCTCTCAAAATTCACTCAAATACTTGGTGAATTTTATGCAGGGTCAGATGGAGACTTAGAGGCGGAAAGAGCCCTCGCTGTCCTTCACATACACAGAAACACTCCTGCTCAGAACCACTCAGAAAAAGGTGCCCCTGGCAGAGATAAGGTACCTCTTGCTCTGGGCAGAAAGGGCAAAGCCTCAGGTTGCATTTCAGCCCCTCCTCACCTGGATCTTCTATGGTCAGCCACTTCTGCACACTGCAGGGTGCTAAGTGCTCACCCACACAGCCGCAGTCCTATTTCAGGCCTCCGACCATCCTACCCAAATGAAGTCTTTCAATGACAGAACATGCCCTTGTGGTCAAGTTAATATAGCCTCCATGTAGACATCCTCCACTGCACTTTTCCTTAAACTTGGCCTTGGTATTCAGCACTTTCCTTGCAAGCCTGGACCAGGGGACAGGCACCCAGCCAACTAATGTCCTGCCAACTCTTCTCCCAAATAAATGCGTCAGTTATCCAGCTACTCCAGTATGTTCCTTTGAGGAAGGGAATGTCTGTTTTTCCCATAGCACTCAGCTCAGCATTTTGCTTATAGCGGTCATTTATGTGTTGACTGATGTGAATTAATTACCTAGTATCTCAAAGAGGAAGTGAAATTTGTCTATGGGCCGATTCAATTTCAGCTTATGTTTACTTCGAGGTGCTGTAGGCTTAAGCAATTTAATTCCTAACCCAGGCGAGATTGTTCCTGCAAGTGCCCCTTATCTTGGAGGTCTGTTAGCAGCAGACTGGAATTATAATATATAGAACTGATCACAGAGACATGTCTGTGTTTGTGTGAACACAGTGTGGAAGGGAAACGGAACACTTCCTCAAGGCTTCTGGGTAATGTTAACATTACTGCCAATGAAGCCGAACAGATTTGATCTGAATCGTGATAATAAGGAAATAAGTTTTTTTAAAATAAGAAGACAAAGCCCTTTCAGGGACACTGACTACAAGAGTCAACTGAAAGAGTAAATGAAAAAACCCAATTCTCCTCTTTCAATAAATATTGACTGAACTGGTCCCTGCCAGCAGGCTGCACGGAGCTTTGCAGGCGAGACAGGGAGGCGAGGTGACAGTTTTAAGTATCCATAGAAGCAGCAGTACACTGAAAACAGAGGATCAACCTTCACTTGGCCTTGGTAGGTGGCTTCTTCTCCTAGCTTCAACCCAATTTAAGCATCAGTAATGAGCCCTGAAAGCTTTTCAGGGGGAATTTCAGAGCAGTGAGACAGTCACGCTTGTACCCACTAAGCCTGACTTCAGAACTATTTAGGGGAGAGCATTGTTACTACCTGTTGCTGGTTTCGATAAATCTCTGCCACACACTGTTACACAATTTATAAATACAGAAACAGGTCAGACTGTCCCTATCAACAGCCAGGTATCTGTCACTTCCCACACACCTCATCAGTATAATGGTGATGATTTAAATATGAAAATGCCACATTTTTCAAAAGTGGAATTCTTCAGAGGAATGAATGGACATGGAGAGCCAGCCTCTGTGAGTTTTAGGTAAACTCATTACTCCTTTCTCTCATCACGTCATTCTCCTGAGCCCCTTGTCCTCTGGCTGAGAATGTATTGTATTCAGACATCATCACATTGAGTCCAGGTAAATAAGCGGCTGCTGGGCAGAAGCCTCTAGAAGCTATGATTAAACCACAGCTCACGTGCATGGAAACAAGTGCCTTGCTGTGATTCAGTCCTAGAAGGCGTGTTCGTTTCTAATTACAGTGATGGTGTCCTGTGTTTGAGTCTACCTTCATGTGAAATTAGTGTAAGCTAAGGCATAAAAGAGGTCACAAGACTTCCTTATGGCAGGAGAGGTAGGAGGAGTTTTATATCCACTATCATTTTTTTAAAAATCCTTGATTATCATTTTAAAAGTGACAGTCTTTTTTTTTTTTTTTTTTTTTCCGAGACAGAGTCACACTTTGGTAGAGTTCCATGGTATCACAGCTCACAGCAGTCTCAAATTCTTGGGCTCAAGGGCTCCTCTTGCCTCAGTCTCCCAAGTAGCTGGGACTACAGGTGCCCACCACAATGCCTGACTATTTTTAGAGACAGGGTCTCATTCTTGCTTAGGCTGGTCTCAAACTCCTAAGCTCAAGCAATCTACCCTCTTCTGCCTCCCAGAAAATCACAGTCTTGACAAACCAAAGTTGAGAAGTGCCTTGAAGATATAAGAGAAGATGTTTCACCAGAGGACATCCATAGAATTAATACTTGGAAATGGGATTGTTGTGGGTCTTTGCAAGTAGAGTGCTGCGGAAACTCTGTACTGAAAATTAGGCTGGTGCCCCGACTCACCAAGGACCTGGGGGCTTACAGACCCTTGCTCTGGCCTGCAGTCTGCTTAGTGACTCCACGCCTGGCAGGGAAGAGCCGGGCTACAGGGACAGAGCAGGGCCTGGGGACTGCTGGGCAGCAGCCATGGTACAAATAACAAGCGATATCACAGGGACCAAAAGAAGGACGTAGGGAGGGTGCAGAAGTGCAGGAGGGAGTGATAGAGATCAGCACAACTGGGAGACCCTCTAGCTTCTGCAGTTCTGTAAGCTTAGAATATCTTAGAGTTTTATGAGTCAAGAAGATAGCTTTCCATTGATAATTCTGACAGTATATGTTTGGACACTTTCCATTTTATTTAGCTATAGATCTAATTTTATTATTTATCAAATGTTAATATTTAACTTCTGAATAGGAATTATACAAGAGTACAAAATTTAAAGGTTACAAATGGAAAAACAAATTTCCCTTCCACCCCTGTTTCTCTCCACAGAGGTACCTGCTATTCCCACTAAGCTGTAGGTCCTTCCAGGGTGAGTCTGTGCATATATGCAGATTTTTAAAGCACAAATGATAGATACCATGCTATTCTGTACTTGGCTTTTCGTTAACTTACTATATCTCAGCATCCTTTCCCTATCAGTACTCACGGGCCTTCCTCATTCTTTTCAATGACTGCATGGAGTTCCCCTAAAATGGATGGGCTGGAATTTAACCAGTTCCTTATTGATGGGCACGGAGGTGGATTTTAGTCTTTTGTAAATACAAACAACATTGCAACAAATGCCTTTATCTCTTTATTATGTGTCTGAATATACCCATAGGCTAATTTCCTTGAAATGGAACTGTGTCAAAAAGTATATGATTTAAAAAATGTTAGTTACTGACAAATTGCCTTCAGTAGAGATTTTGCCACACCCCCTATATATAGCAGTGTTTATGCCTGCTCACTAATCAAGTATTACACTTAAAAAGGGTATTTCAAAGTACCTAGCAGAATACTAGAACATGAAATAATGATAATCATTTCAGTAGTGATTAGTATTAAACTTTTTGATCGTTGCAAATGTGAGAGGCTTAAAAAAAATCCCAACCTGGGCAACACAGTGAGACCCCATCTTTACAAAAAACCAAAAAGTTAGGCTCGGCGCTTGTAGCTCAGTGGTTAGGGCACTGGCAGGTCTGAACCCCATCTGGGCCTGCCAAACAACAATGACAACTACAGCAACAATAAAAAAAAAATAGCCGGGCATTGTGGCAGGAACCTGTAATCCTAGCTACTTGGGGGCTGAGGCAAGAGAATTGCTTAAGTCCAAGAGTTTGAGCTTGCTGTGAGCTGTGACGCCATAGTAATCTACTGGGGGCATAGTAAGACTCTGACTCCAAAGTAAAAATAAATAAATAAATAAATAAAAATAAAAAGTTCACTTGGGCCAGGTGCATTGACTCATGTCTGTAATCCTAGCACTCTGGGAGGCCAAGGTGGGTGGGTTGATTGAGCTCATAAGTTTGAGACTAACCTGAGCTATGAAAGCAAGACCTCGTCCTTACTAAAAATAGAAAAACTGAGGCAAGAAAAACTTGAGCCTGAGTTGGAGGTTGCTGTGAGCTATGACACCAGGGCACTCGACCCAGGGCAACAGCTTGAGATTCTTATCTCAAAAAAAAAAAAAAATTAAGCACACAGAAAGGTGAGTGGGTGCCTATAGATAGTCTCAGCTACTTGGGAGGCTCAGGTGGGAAAATCGCTGGGCTCAAGAGCTCCAGGATATGGTAACCTATGATCAATATTGTATTCTAGCCTAGAGAGAGTAAGGGTCAGTGGCAAAAAAAAAAAAAAAAGTCCCAGTACAGGTTTTAAAATTTAAGAAAAAATTTTTTTGAGACAGGGTCTCACTCTGTCCCCCTGGCTAGAGTACACCAAGCAGCAGGGTCGTAGCTCTTTGCAGCCTTGAACTCCTAAGCTCAAACAATCCTCCCACCTCCTCCTCTCAAAGTAGGGGGAATACAGTGTGAGCCACTGAGGCTGGGCCCCATTACTATTTTAATTTGCACTTCTCTTCTTGTAGGTTGAGTACATTTTCACATATTTAAAACAAAATTCCTGTTTTATGAGTTAGCTATTTATATATGCATTTACCAATTTTCTAATTGGCTGATGGAAACATGTAGGAAAAACAATTCTTTTTTTTTTTTTTGAGACAGAGCCTCAAGCTGTCACCCTGGGTATAGTGCCATGGCATCACAGCTCATAGCAACCTCCAATTCCTGGGCTCAAGCGAGTCTCCTGCCTCTGCCTCCCAAGTAGCTGGGACTACAGGCGCCCGCCACAATGCCCGGCCATTTTTTTTTTTTTTTTTTTGGTTGCAGCCGTCATTGTTGTTTGGCGGGCCTGGGCTGGATTCGAACCCGCCAGCTCAGGTATACGTGGCTGGTGCCTTAGCCCGTTGAGCCACAGGCGCTGAGCCAATTCTTTTTTTTTTTTTGAGACAGAGCCTCAAGCTGTCACCCTGGATAGAGTGCTGTGGCATCACAGCTCACAGCAACCTCCAACTCCTGAGCTCAAGCGATTCTCCTGTTTCTGCCTCCCAAGTAGCTGGGATCACAGGCACCTGCTAGTTCAACGCCTGGCTATCTTTTGGTTGCAGCCGTCATTGTTGTTTGGCGGGTCCAGGCTGGATCGGAACCTGCCAGCTCAGGTGTACGTGGCTGGCGCCTCAGCTGCTTGAGGTAAAGGTGCCAAGCCCGGGAAATACAATTCTTATAACTGCATCACACATTCTTGGTAACATCCTATTTTATTTTACTTACTTACTTATTTATTTATTTTTTTGAGACAGAGTCTCACTTTGTCACCCTCGGTAGAGTGCTGTGGGATCTTAGCTCACAGCAACCTCAAACTCTTGGGTTTAAATGATTCTCATGTCTTAGCCTCCCAAGTAGCTGGGACTCCAGGCGCCCACCACAATGTCCAACTGTTTTTAGAGATGGCTCACTCTGGCTCAGGCTGATCTTGAACGCTGAGCTCAGGCAATCTACCCACCTCGGCCTCCCAGAGTGCTAGGAATACAGACGTGAGACGCCGTGCCTGGCTGACATTTTTATCTTTAAAGATTTAGAAAAAAATGGATATTAGGGGTCAGAGTGACATTAAAATAAAATAATAATGATAAAGTAACATTTTTGTTGTTGATAGGCTTACTGGGAGAAAAATAAAAAGAATGCCCAAAGCACAGTACTCTTTGACTTCTGCAAAGCCTTCAATGAAATCTGACAGACTTCCAGTTCAAGATGGAGAATGGGAATGCAAATATTTGTCCCTCCTTTATAAGGCCTTTGAAATGAGTATTTGTAAAAGAATCCTGATACAATAGTGGAGGGAAACCATCAGTAGAAGAGCAATTTCTGAAAAATGGAAAGCAGAAAGTAAAGTACAATATTTGCTCAAGCAGCAAAGTAAAGGAAGCTTTAGTCCAAAGTCTGGGCATCAACGTAGACAAGAGAATAGAGATGTGTTTATGAAAAGTCCAAGAAGATGCTGTACGAATATTAAGTGAGAAGTTGCTGAAAACATTAGATTTAATTAAAGGGGGAACTGGGAGAAATCTCTGATACCACCTGCCTTGAATGGCAGACAGTCAAGAGCTTGGCATGAAAGAGAACAGCATCAGATGGGTCATCAGGAAAAAGACTGAACAACTTAGGGCACCTCATATGGGGACAGAGCCTCAGAGTAGATACATCCTCATCCTTCCGTTTTGACTAAGGCGGTCCTCAAAGTGCCAACTCCCTGTGCACCAATGTACTACTCCAATCCCTTAATCTTTTTTCTTTTTCTAATTTCATATTATTAAATAAGAAATTTTCAACCAAAGATTGTTAGATATTTGAAGAAAACTTAAAGCGTGAAAGAAAAGATCAAGATAAACCAATAAAAAAAGTAAAATCCCAGCTGGGCACCTGTAGCACAGTGGTTGCAGCGCTGGCCACATATGTCGAGGTTGGTGGGTTCAAACCCACCCCGGGCCAGCGAATCGACAATGACAACTGCAATAAAAAAATAGCCGGGCATTGTGGCAGGTAGTTCCAGGAACTTGGGAGGCTGAGGCAACAGAATCGCTTAAGGCCAAGAATTTGAGGTCGCTGTGAGCTGTGATGCCACAGCGCTCTACCGAGGGCGACACAGTGAGACTCTGTGTCAAACAAACAAACAAAAAACGCAAAATCCCAGGAAACTTAACTTTGATGAAGAGAAGAAAACTAAAGAGAAATAAGTAAATGAGTGAAGTCCAAATGCTTCTAATTCATATCTTCCTTAGAATCACATTAGGACGACTCTCTGTCACATCCTACCAGGCACTTGAGGAGCTGCCCTGCATGTTCCCCTGGTCCTGTGATCGCCTTTACTCACCCCTCTCCTGCCCCTCTCCCAGCTCCCCGAGCAACCTGGGCACTGGCTGGTCCCTCTGCCATAGATGGGAGGCCCCCCAAGAGCCACATGGCTCTCTCCCTCACATCCTTCGAGCCTTTCCTCTAACTTCACATTCTCAATAAGACCTACATATTTTACCAAGGAAGCAAAAGAAGATGGCATCAAGATACAGAAGTTCTAAAAGAGAAAACGTAAGAGGCAGAAACAAGACCTATCAGCCAGGAACTTCTCTATCAAAGGAATAGGCATTTTGAGGAGGAAAAAAAAAAAAAAGAAGAGAAAGAAAGACATTATTAAAGAAAAAAATGGGAGATAAAAGGGCAGAGGTTATTAATATCTTATTCTAAAAAGTGGGGAGTCTAAGTCATTCAGCAAGAGATTTAGGTTGATGTGATGTTTAAAGAGACAAATGGATGATGAGCTAGTCAGAGCACTATGCCTGCTTAAAATTGGAAGTAGGGCCCGAGGGAGGCAGGGAGTTAGCATAAGCAAGCTGATTCTTTGCTATCAAAACAGGAAGTTGAAAGATAAGGTTTAAAACCAATAAAGCAAGAAAGAGCAAGATACACACTTTGAAAAAAAAAAACAAACAAGAACATATGATAATGTAGCCATTTCAACTAAAATCAGGCACAGTTAAAAGTGGTAGCTACTTAGGAGGTAACTAAGGGATGGGGGAGGTGGGATCAAGTTCATTACAACATTTTAATACATTATATTATTTGGGGAAACGTTTTAAAATGTTATAAGTCTTTTTTTTTTTGTGACAGAGCCTCACTTTGTTGCTCCAGGCTAGAGTGTCCTGGCGTCATTGCTTACAGCAACCTCAAACTCTTGGGCTTGAGCAATCCTCTTGCCTCGGCCTCCTAGCTGACACTGCAGACTCCTGCCACAACTTGTGGCTAGTTTTTCTATTTTTATGGAAACAGCTCTTGTTCAGGCTGGTCTAGAACAGCAATCCACCTGCCCCAGTCCCCCTGAGATTACAGGCATGAGCCACCATACCTGACCAAAATGTTATAAATCTTTATTAATATCCTTATTAAAAGATGTAAAATACAAAGCAGATAATAAAAATGAGTGGATTTATTATCTTTAAATGTTTGAGCTCTAGGTGTAAAACCTAATACCAGAGTCTGTGTTCTCAAAGGACTTAGACTTTATTGTGAATTTTAGTTTAGCAAATAAATAAAGAACAAAACAGGTCATAAGGATAGTGCTTCAGGAATTCAGAATTCTCATCTAACTGTAAAGAGGAGACTCAAGCTAGTTGTGTGGGAGTGGGGCAGTTTGTCTAATCCAATTTAACAGAAACATAGTATCACTGTCAGAAATATTCTTCAGTATAAGAACCCCAAAATGCTAGCTCGATGCCTGTAGCTCAGTGGTTAGGGTGCCAGGTACATATACCCAGGCTGGTGGGTTTGAACCCAGCCATGGCCTTCCAAACAATGACAACTACAACAACAAAAAAATATAGCCGGGCATTGTGGTGGGTGCCTGTACTCCCAGCTACTCGGGAGGCTGAGGCAAGAAAATAGCTTCAGCTCAAGAGTCAGAGGTTGCTGTGAGCTGTGATGCCACAGCGCTCTACCAAGGGTGACAGTGAGATTCTGTCTCAAAAAACAAACAAATAAACAAAAAAGACCCCCAAAATGTAAATTATATTTCTATGTGTTGTATGAAACAGTAAAAATAAAACAATTCTTCAGATTGGAAAAATCAGAACCTTCTATTACTGCATCACAGCCATTGGTGCCTCTCCCTGCCCAAAGAAATTGAGATTGAGATTTAAGTTGGGTACATATAATTTGGATATGGAGTGATACCATAAAGGTATGAGAAATACAAAGAAAGACAGAAGCAGAAATACGGGGAACAGGAAGACTCACACACAGGAAAATAGAGAAGTTTGGGTTGTTTTGGAGTACAGGCAGCAGGAAGAAGCAGAAATTAGGACGCTGTGAAGTTTGATTCCTAATGAAAGAAGGCCGCTTGGTTGGCAGTAGGGATTAACTGGAGATTTTTAAACAGAGGAATAGATGATGAGCTAAGTCCCTGCCTTCTCCCACATACACATCACAGGGGCACGGGGACAGGTGTTCTTGGAGGAGCATACTCATGTCAGTGTGCGGAAATGGGGGAGGTAGAGGCCGAGCCAGAGAGAAAGTGGGAAGGCAGAGAGGGGCTGAATTTGAAGGGAAGAGACTAGATTAGATAATCTAGACGACACTGGAATGAGGGAGGGGAGCCGGCAATGGAGAGGAACCTCCAAGATAACTAACTCCAAGGTTGTCAGGGGGATGGAGAGGGTGGCGGTGCTTCTAATAGTTACAGGGAACTTGAGAGGAAACTCAGCTTGCTGGGAAGGATTTTACAAATCTAATTTTAGATGTAATAGACATATATTGATAAGAGGCATAAAACTGCCTAAAAAACCAAAGAGCCCAAAAGAAATCAACACTAAAAAGAGCTCCTGACTCTATAGAGGAGTTATTCTGCCAATGTGGACACTAACTCCACTGAGACCCAGGCAAAGAGTGACACCTACGTGTGAGTGGCAGTACCAAGGCTGGCCTCGGTACACCTGTAACCTGCTCTCACAGATGTGTTCTCATCACACTCTAGTCAATCATGCCATCTAGCCCCACCTTTATATCTCACTCCTAATTCTGTCTTCCTAAAATATTACTTTTTTCCAAAAGCTAAGACAACTCACATAATTCCAAAAAGCATTTAATTGCCATTTATTTCTGATTCTGAGGGGACAGAAACCCAACTTAAATTAGTTTATCTTTAAAAACAACAATAACAACAACAACAAAAAACAACCCCCAAGGGCTTTAGTCTTTGCTTTAGGCTGAAGTCAACAGCAGGGTATAGTTGCAGCTGCAGAAGTTTCCCTGCCACCCCTGGAACACACAGCAATCCTCTCCAGGGTCCCCTCTGTGGGGACATCAATGGGCAATTCTTCCTCGTCAGACATTGCCTCCATTGTGTCACGCTGCAGCTCCAGAGCCAACAAGGGCTTTCTACTGAGCGCCAGATTAAGGGTCTGGACGTGAGCCAAGACCCTCTGGACTGTCACAGTCTCCCTCTACTTTTCAAAAAGAATCCTCCAATCCACTACCGCGGCCTGGCTTATATCACGTAGACTGTACAACTGGATATATCTGCAACACAGGATAAAAATCAGCCTTTTAAAAAGGGTTTGGGCTTAAATTTTATCTCAAAATGTATCTGGTGAACTCCTTCCCAAGTCTGGTTGACCAGTCCCCTCAGAAGAAGGCCATGTGGGGCCTGGGGCTGAGACACAAAGCCCAGGCTTTTCAGTTTCCCCACTGCTAAATCAGCACTGTATACAAACTTACTTTTCAAAATGATCATTAGTTAGAAGAACAATAATCTGGAACCATACAGAAACTTGAAAAGACTGTCTTCATTATTGGAAGAAACAATAGCAGCAAGCAAAACCATGATCAAACCAAGTGACTTCTCAGCAGTGGCATTTTGAGGCCAAGCACAGTTGGAAAACAAAGGAAAATAAGAAAAGGCATCAAGGAGGCAGCAATTGACTTTCCAGTTTCTAGTCAAGGTAGATGGATGCTGTGGAGAGTGAGTTCTCTTGTGTTATTTACACCCTTAGTACATAAATATTATCTTGCACTGCTCAGTACTAAGAAAATTTCTAAAAATATATATTGAATTCTATTTCCTCCAAACTAAAATATAACCTTCTCAGGAGGAGGCTCTAAGAATATTTTTTTAATTTCTATCTTCCTTCCTTTTTTGACGTTCTTCTACCAGGAATTGCTGAATGTTCGAATGAGCCACTTTTCACATACCTATGGTATAAAAGAGAATATCTCTTTGTTTAGTTTTTTGGCCTGAAGAATATGCTTAGGGAATAATTGATTTTTATAGAGAATGAAAACCTCACTCAAACAGAAAGACAGGAAGGCAAAAGAATAGGGCATAATGTGCAAAAAAAATATTTATAGGAAGTACGATATTAACAAATCTTCAGCTATTAGGATAAATATTCAAAAGATCATAAATATCAAATAATGTTGAAAGGGAGTTCAAGTACTTCAGGAATAAGTATAAGTTACCTCCTAGATTATGAAGAACAACGTGGTCACAGAGAATATTGTTTTGGAGGTAAGATAGGAAATGTACATGCCATGTGATAAAATAGTCAGATGGAATTAAAGACAATTCTGAAGGAAAAAAATGAAGCAAAGCACTTTACCTATACCAGACTTATAACTGTGTGCCTATTGTCCAGAGCAGGAATCTAGGAATTTAAAGATAATTAAGTTATTTCACCTGGTGACACCTAACTATTTCAAATGGGAATCTGGTCCGGCTTGCATCAAACAAGATCCTACACATAAGCTACTTGGGAGGCTGAGGCAAGAGAATTGCAAGCCCAAGAGTTTGAGGCTGCTGTGATCTGTGACAACATAGGCAGACTCGGTCTCAAAAAAAAAAAAAAAAAAAAAGATCCTTCACCTGTGATAAAAAGCCACACACACAGTGTTTGAACCTGCCATATCCTGCACATGGCAGGAAAGAGGGGAATAACAAATATTTAGGAACAGCCCCTTTTCTCAGTATATTTACAGTCAAAATGAACAAATTAAGCATACACATAAAAAACAAAACCCACTGCTATACCAATGCCATTAAAACCCAGAATACTGTCAACACTTCTCTTTTGAATTTTTCATTATTAAGTGCGGCTCATCATAGGAAAGATCAGGTTGGAACCCTGTTTTAAAGGGACAGAAGAACAAGGAAGTAGAAAATCAGGGGGGAATTCTAGGCAAGAGTCATAAAAAGTTAATAGCATGCAAAGAAAGCGAAAGGAAAGTACAAGTAACTTTTATGTCGGGAACACCAAAGAGAAGGGTTTGTAGTATAATAACTGACAGGTGAGTAGAACCATAAGGAAGAGAGAGATGAGGCGTGCTACTCACTTATGGAGGGACCGGGTACAGCTAAGAAGAGTTCTGAATTTGAGGGGGAAAAACAGGTCCTGCCATGGCTTCCTGAGATACCAGTTTATGAAAATGATACTCATAAAAATTGTTGTGTATCTTCTGATAGATGGGTACTGCAAGAGAGTAATGTCAAAAGACCCGCGTGCTCTGGTCTTGATGTTTGTACGTCCCCAGATTCATATGTTGAAATCCTACCCTCTGGGGTGATAGTTTTAGGGTGGGGGGCCTTTGGGAGGTGATTAGGTCGTGAGGTTCTCCCACCATGAGAGGACACAGCAGAAAGACAGAGTGAGCCATGAGCCAGAAAGGGTGCTGTGGGGTTAGAAATCCCCACATGTATGTCTCATGTACTTCTCATTTGAGTAAGCCACTAATGGGTTAAACTGGCTTTTGCCTTCACAGAAAAAGCAATAGATTTGGGCAACCCTGAGGCAAACACAAAGACTGTTTTCT
>CAUYON010110884.1:0-11268 GCA_963573935.1 Arctocebus calabarensis | reverse complement strand
AGAAAGATGGAGACTTTACCTCTTTTGTGTTTACATGGATGGAGCTGGAACGTATTCTTCTTAGCAAAGTATCTCAAGAATGGAAGAAAAAGTATCCAATGTACTCAGCCCTAATATGAAGCTAATTTATAGCTTTCATATGAAGGCTACAACCCAATTATAGCACAGGAATACAGGGAAGGGGGAAAGGGAGGGGAGTGGAGGGGGAAGAAGGGGTAGAGGGAGGGAAATTAGTGGGAACACACCTATGGTGCATCTTAGCAGGGTACTGGTGAAACTTATTAAAGGTAGAGTATCAATATCTTTATATAGTGATCAAGAAAATGCCATGAAGGCTAGCTGTAACAGTACAATCAAAATATTTCTGAATGTATATGAATCATGCCCTATGATTGCACCAATGTACATAATTATGGTTCAATAAAATTATTAAAAAAAAAGAAGATAAAAATGAAGAAAAAAGAAAACAAATAGCAAAATAATGTTAATCTAGTCATATTAATATTCACATTAAATGTAAAGCATTCCAATTAAAAGCCAGGTTTACGAAAATGAAATTTCAGATTTGCCAGAAAATTAAAATTCAACTCCTTAGTTCATATATGATACACACGTAAAATATAAAGACACAAAATAAAAGTTAAAAAAAGGTATAACACTAATATAAAAATGGTATAATCTGTGTAATACCAGATAAAAAGTATTTTGGAGCAAAATAGTATAAATTTTCATGAACAACAGTTGACATTGTATATACACAAAAATTAATTTTGCAAAAGGAAAAATAACTTCCCCACATTTATGTACCTAAAATGTAGCTTCAAAATACATGAAGCAAAAGCTGATAGAACTGCAGAAAGAGATAATTAAATCTACGGCCACACTAGGTCCACACATTTATCAAGATAGGCCACATTGTGAGGTGTAAAGCAATCTAAATAAATATAAAAAGACTCAAACAGTGCATGTTGTCCATTTGTGGAATTAAACTGAAAACCAATTTCAGAATGATATCTGAAAATTTACAAGTATATAGAAAGAAAGTAACATCCTTCTAAATTACCCATGAGAAGAAATAATTAGAAAAATGTTAAATCATTTGATCTAAAAGTAAAATAACAATATATTTAAAATATTATAGAACATAGCAAAGTGGCTCTTAAAGATAAATGTATAGCACAAACATCTACATCAGAAAAGAAACATTTTAAAGAAACAAGAAAAAGAATAAAAAACCTAAATTAAGAAGAAGAAAGGAAGGAATAAAATCAGAGTAAGATCAATGAATCAGAAAACAGGAAAAAAAGATGAAATCAATAAGGCTTAGCTAGATGTTTGATATTGTTAATAACATTGATAAACCTGCTTTTGGATAGATCAGGAAAAAATGAGAGCCGCTACTACAGCAGGAAAGACACAAATGACATCATTTTACATTATACAGATATTGAAATAGATAGGGTTAGAAGGAAATATTATAAACAAATTTTAACTACAAATATTTTTGACAAGTTAGACAATATAGACAAATTATTTGGGATTAACAACAACAACAAAACCTAACAATGCCCACATAAGATGAAATAGCCAACATAGCCCTTTGTCTATTACAGAAAATGAACTCTTAGTTAAAAACCTTCCCACACACACAAAAAAGCTCTAACTCCAGATGGCTTCCCCAGTGAATTTCACCAAATCGTTAAAGAAGAAAATAACATTACTTTTACACAAACCCTTACAAAAAATAGTGAAGGAGGAAATGCATTCCAACCTATTTTATGAGACCAGCAGCACTCTGAGAACAAATTCAGAGTAAGGTATTTCAAATAAATAAAGTTATATAACAATATCCCTTCAGAATATAGATGCAAAAACGTTTAGCAAACTTTTAGCAAATCAAGTCCGAAAACATATAAAAGATATTACATTATTCCCAAATTGAGTTTTTCTCAGGAATGCAGCCTTAGTTTAACATTCAAAAATAAATAGTTATAATTCTTCATATTAACAGACTAAAAAAGAAATCCAGGACCATTTCAGTGGGTCCGCAGCAATATTTGCCATCGATGCTCCAATCCACATAAAATCTGCCAACAAACTAGGTATGGAGCAGAACTCGCTTACCTTGACAAAACCCACAATTAACCTTATTCTTAATTCTGAAAGACATGATGCTTTTTTGATACGACCTGGATCAAAGCAAGAAGGTTCGGAAGGAAGTATGGAGAACTCTCAAAGAACTCAAGCTAGACCTCCCATTTGATCCTGCAATCCCATTACCTGGCATCTACCCAGAAGGAAAAAAATTCATTTATCATAAGGACACTTGCACTAGACTGTTTATCACAGTTCAATTTACAATCACCAAAAGATGGAAACAGCCTAAATGCCCACCAACCCAGGAATGGATTAACAACCTGTGGTATATGTACACCATGGAATACTATTCGGCCATTAAAAAAAATGGAGGTTTCACATCCTTTGTATTCACCTGGATGGAAGTAGAACACATTATTCTTAGTAAAGCATCTCGAGAATGGAGAAGCATGAATCCCATGTACTCTATTTTGATATGAGGACAATTAATGACACAGTGGGGGTGAGGAAAGGGGACAGCAGAGAAAGAATGAGGGAGAGGTGGGGAAAGGAAGAGCAGAATCTTGGTGTTAGCCACAACTTTTGGGAGCAAAACACAAAAATGTAAGAGGGACTTTACCCAACCCAATGCAATCAGTGTAACAAGGTTTCTTGTACCTGCAATGAATCCCCAACAATAAAAAAAAAGACAAAATCCAAGTAAGAATAAAAATATTTGCAAGAAAAAATAAATACAAAGCCCATTTTCTTAAAAACCAAACTGTTCTCCCAAATCAGTATGAAGACAACCAACATAAAAGCAAAAAAATGGGCAATGCACAGAGTTTAGAAGAAAAGAAACAGAGACATCTCAAAGACCCGTGGGAAGGTGTGCAACACACCCGGGCTCTGCACAGCTAATGAAATAAATAACCAATAGAATGGGAGAAAATATTCAACCAGTAGACATCCAATCAAAGGGTAAGATAAGAATTTACAAAGAATGAGAGCAAATCAGCAAGGAAAAACAAATAATCCCATTAAAAAAGTGAGCAAAAGACTTGAATAAAAGCTTTTCAAAGGAAGACAAATGGCTAATAAACATGAAAAAATGCTCAACCTCACTAATTAGCAGGGAAATGCAAATTAAAACTTCAGTGAGATACTACCTTACTCAGGTTAGAATGGCTTTTATTAAAAAGTCTGAAAACAATAAATGCTGGCATGGCTGCAGAGAGAAAGGAAAGCTTATACACAGTTGGTGGGCCTACAAATTAGTACAACCTCTATAGAAAACAGTCTGGACATTGCTCAAAGAACTAAATGCACACCTACCATTTGATCTAATGCCACTACTGGGCATCATCCAAAGGAAAAGAAGTCATTTTATCAAAAAGACAGCTACACTCAAATGTTTATTGCTCAATAATTCACAATTGCAAAAGTGTGGAATTAACCCAGTGCCCACTGGTTAATAAGTGGACTGACAAAATGTGGTGTGTGTTTACTGTGGAGTACTACTCGGCCATGACAAAGGATGACTGAGGCCTGTGTAACATTTGGCTGGAACTAGAGACTTATCCTAAGTGAAGTACCTAACGAATGGAAAACTGACATCACATGTGTGCCTATTAAACTGGGGCTACCTGATGAGCACACACCTGATGAGGGGAAGGAAAACTCACAGGAAATCAGGTGGGGAAGGAGGCGATGAGCGGAAACCTATCTAACAGGTACAGTGAACACTGTCTGGGTGATGGGCAGCTGTGACCCTGATTGAAGCATGACAAAATTGATACATGTAACAAATTTTTTGTAGCGCTGAAATATTTTGAAATTGAAGATAAGTAAATATATAAAAGGAAAAAAAAAAGTGTGTCTGAACCTCTAAATGAACCAGCTTTATTTACTAGGCTCTTGCTACCCCCACAGCCCCTTCCTTGTGGGTGTTCTCCCAGGGGGTCACCTGTTTGCTCGCTAACCACCTTCCTTCCCCAGCCACCTGCTGCAGCCCCGCGGCACGCTCTGCGGGATGAGGAGTGTGAGGAAACCACCCTCCCCAGCTCCCCAGAGCACCTGTCACACCAGTCTCAGTGGTGCTGCCCGTCACTGAGTGGCTCTGTAGCTGTGCCCATGAGCTCTAGTTCCTAGAGCAGAAGGCAGGCGTTCCCTAACTGTGCACACACTCATCTGGTATTCTAGGGGCATGTTTTTACCTCTGTCTGCTTTTGTCCCCCAGTCTGGATACCCCTCGAGCTCCTTCTGTTTTTGCCCATGGTTTTGGTTTCCAGCTTCGTCACTGTCCCGCTACACGTGATCTCAGGCACCAAGCACTTTGACTTGGCCAACTGCCTTGTGCCAGCTCCAGTCTGCAGCGTGTCACAGGCTGCGTCTGCATGGCACACACAGGGGCAGCCTCCCCGGGGAGGCACTGCCTGGCGCTCTCTGAACGTCTGCAAAGCTTAGCACCCTGTCCTCCTCAATATATAAATTCATTTTCATTTTTTACTACTACCACAATCTTGTAGAAATAAGCCTAAATAATCTACAGAGAAAGCAGATTTTCTCTCTGACATTCTGAGTGAGCATTCCCTAAATGAGTGACACTGGTTTCAAACCGCACACTCAGTAGGTGAGTAGCCGTTCGCTGGAGCCGCGGCCTCACCTGACCAGGTCGCTGGGCTTCTTGAAGCTCTTGGGGCAGTAGGTGCAGCAGTTGGCGTGCCTGGGCTCGTCCTGCAGCTCCGCCTGCCGGTCTTTCATCTCGCTGATACGGTCCTTCTCTGCGGCCGACTGCACCAGGACCTTCTCGGACACGGTGGCGCTTTCCTGGGGCCGGATTTTGGCTAACTGGGCTGTCTCTTCCTCTGTGAAAGTGATGACCTCAGGGCGAGACTTACGCAACGCGTTTCTGTCAGAATTTTCTTCCTCTTCCTCCATACACATGTCTAAACAAAAAAAGGAAAAGGGATCAAAATCCTAACACAACAAGTAAGTGAAAACTAAACAGGTATGTACCTAAGGTTGAAACGAGTGAATCGAGGGAGCTATATTTAAGAGGGTAGAGCGTTGCTCCTTTCCTCCTACGAACCCGAGGAGTCCTGAGGACAGAAAGCCCCCAGGGGGGATGTGCAGGAGCCCCCGCGAAGGCACTGGGGTGGGGAGCACCTCCTCCCCGCACTGCCAGTGTGCACACAAGCTACCGGTATTCGTAACTACAGATGCTCCTTTACTACTGTAGGCAAAAATAAATGAGCATACGGTTTAAAAAATCAGGAGCTTACAAAAGGTGGACCAAATTGATAAATTAGCAAATAGCCCCCAATTAAAAAGACTCCTTATAAAGAAAGTAAAACATTGAAAACATATACAGCCAATCCCACAAACTGTGGGCTCCACATCTGTGGATTTAACCAAGCACAGGTTGAAAATATTTGGGAAAAAAATTAATGGTTGCATCTGTAGTCACCATGCATAGACTTTCTAGTCTTCTCTTTCCCTAAACAATACAACTGCTGCCACAGCCTTTAGGTTGTATTTGGTGTCATCTGCAATCTAGAGACAACTTAAAGCTCAGAGGAGGATTTGGGGACACAGCACACAGCCCCCGAGGCTGATAGATCGGAGGTTCTTGCCCATCTGTGGATTTAGGGTTCTGAATCTCAGCTCCTGAACCAATCCCCCAAGATACTAAGAAAAAATCATATGACTAAGTATTTTCTCAATGAAATGTAAGGCTACGTTAGAATAGATTAAAACCAAGAATAGACTCTTATTAAAACATAACAGAGAAGGAAAAACTGTTTGGCTGTAAGCAACGAGGCCATTATTGCACAAATGAGTAAAAAAACTTAAAACGCAAAAAAAACACTGAAGAGCAAAATGGACAGCTGAAATCAGTGAATTAAAAAAACGAATGAATAGTTTTTGTTAGAACAAAAAAGGTAAAAAAAAAAAATGAGAGGGAAAGGAGGAGAACAGGAGAAAAGGAGGGTGGCAGAGGAAGAAAGTGTGGGCTGGGGTCAGTCACAGAGGAGGGCTGCAGGTCCAGCCCATGCAGGAACGCCAGAAAACACACAGGGGGCCAAAATCTGGATAGATCTCAGGGAAGACTGGCCCTCATCAACACTCATAAAGAAACACGGAGATAACTGTGTTAAAATTTCTGAAGTCCCCAAGAACACAACCGTCCAGGGCCAGGCAGGAGAGAGAGGGGCTGCAGAGCAAAGCACAGCGGGCAGGAGGCGCAGCGTCACAACAATCAAGGCAATCAAATCTGATCACAAGGCTCTAGGTTTGGGCAAAATGACACAATTGAACAAGGGACTTTTCTCCTGTGGACAAGCGAGTTAATAATAAAAAAAAACGTTTTAAAAGAAGAAAACCGAGAGACAAATGTGAGCACATCTGAGTATGTACGTGGTGTGGAGAGGACGCCCAGTCTGTCCCCCACAGCAGAGACTCCACAGCGCTGGGCAGTATCAGCTGCTGAGAGGCGCGTGTGCTCAGACGGAGGGTGCGTGTCCTGGCTGACCAGCTGACACTCTGCAAACCACAGGGGTGTAGAAGTAACACCTGGATAGCCCATTCATTAGTTCATTCGAAGGAAAGAGATAATTATTTTCTTTTTAAAATGTACTAATTCTTTTTTTTTTGAGACAGAGCCTCAAGCTGTCACCCTGGATACAGTGCTGTGGCATCACAGCTCACAGCAACCTCCAATTCCTGGGCTCCAGCGAGTCTCCTGCCTCCGCCTCCCAAGTAGCTGGGACTGCAGGCACCCGCCACAATGCCCGGCCATTTTTTTGGTTACAGCCACCATTGTTGTTTGGCAGGCCCGGGTTGGATTCGAACCCACCAGCTCAGGTGTACGTGGCTGGCACCTTAGCCCGTTGAGCCACAGGCGCCCAGCCAATGTACTAATTCTTAAGACAGAATTTTTAATACAAAGTAAAGACTTTGCTAAGTAGCACTAATTGGATAGTTTGGACGATTTCACCAAGGACCACAGGTCAGAGACTCAGAGACTCAGGGTCACCTCCTGAGGGATGGATGGGCTGAGGCCCTGGCCGTGGGTAAGTCAGAGTCTTGTTACTTCAAGGTAGGTGAGGTCAATTGCAAAGACGTTCCTCGGAAGCTAAGAGAAAGCCACTCTGCCATCATTTCAGCCTAACACACGAGGGACCCTGAGTTCAGATGGATGTGGAGAAAGTAGAGGCCTGAGCGCCGAGGAGTCATGCAGATGGGCTCCTGGGGACACCACCCAGGCCACAGCAGCTCCTGCTCTAACAGCCAGGGACAAATGCTGAGCTCCAGCCGTGCCAGGACAAGACAGGAGTGAGCACAGACACAGGGTAAAGGCCACACCGTGTGCAGCTTCATGTGCCGGATACACACGTGCAGATGCTCAACACTGTAGTGTCCCTGCAGAATTTACTAAAAAAGATGGCATCTGATAAATACAAAAAGCACAAGCACAAAAAATACCATTCAGAGAATTACTCCACTTGGCCTGGGAATTGGGCAAACCGACTTTCCTAACATTTGCGTGGCTCATGTACAAAATTAATCTCCCAAACTACACAGCATCTGAGGCCAATCACACGAGATAATAAAATGGTAAGCATAAGTTTTGCCAAGGGTTAAAGTACTCCAAAAATGCTATTACCATTTCAGTGAAAGACCAGATATTAGCTGCACATCAAAAGAAATTATATAATAAAACACAATGTAATTCCACAGCATGTCGTCATTTGAACTGATGCAGATCTCTGCTTATAAGTTACGTCTACCTATAATAATGATAAACTTCAGTGGAGGAGACGTGACGCAGACTACAACACTCTACGTAGCACGGTATCATGTTAAAAAATTGAAGTCCCTACCGACACCAAAGCGTCCGAGGTGCTGGAGTGAAGCGGCCGCAGTCACAGCGACAGTACAAGTGGGTGTTTCCTTTATCGTATTTCTTGGAATTTATCTTCCAAGAGTACACAGGACTTCATAATCAGAAAATAAAATTAAGTACTATTTTAATCCACTGTTTTTACTGAGCTTATGCTATGTCCACAGCCAGGTTAAAGGACTCAGAATGACTAGTGAAGTGATTTACCACTAAATTGACACCTAGTTAGTAAACCTTGAACCAACGAACGGACAATACCTCCTCCTTCTGTCTCCCCAGTGGCTGACACAGCAGAGGGGACTGCCTGGTGCCTCTTCATGTGCTTTTTACAATGGACGGTGGTCCGGAACCCCTCCTCACAAAAGGGACACTTGTAGGGCTTCGTGCTCATGTGAGTGGCCGTGTGCCGTGTGAGGCTGCCGTTGGTGGTGAAGGAGGCGCTGCAGACACTGCAGCTGAACGCCTTTACTCCTGCGGCGACAGAAACGACAGGAAATGGGGCCAGGAAAACTGTCTGTCTTTACCTTAAAACCACAGCAGTCAAGAGCAAACAAAGATATGTTCAGTAAGTCACAAAACTGAAGACCCTTTATCTCCTATAGACTGCGATTTCCAGTTGGGTCTGAAGATGTGGAAATGGACAGAGCACATTTCACTGCTTGCTACTGAAATCAACAGCCTCTAGGAAGCCACGTTTCTCAAAACAAGGCAAGTCCTCTCTGCCTCTATCTTTCACAGTTAAGCTGGCAGCGTGTTAGTGGACTCTACTCCAGAAGTGTTTTTTAAACCCATCTTTTCGTCATTCCCACAGCAAATGATGTACATTAGGCCCCATCCTAAAGAATAGGATAAAACCTACAGATAATACAGCTTTACTTTCAAAGTCCACAGAGAAGACCCTGTCTCCTTGGCTTCAGTGACACTTCTAGAAGGAAGTGCCCAGCTGCCCTCCCTGCGACCGCTGCGCCTGCCGCGCCTCAGCTCCCTCCGCTCCTGGCAGCACCTGCAAGGACACCGAAGCTCCTCTCCACCACTTTCCAACAGCCACTGAAAACACCTCCCGCTCTCCAACCTATATACTAGTGCATAAAACTTTTCCCTCTTTTGTTTGCCTGTATATTTCTAAGTGATATACTTTCAGTTTCAAATAAAGCCTTTTGCAAAATACACACTGATGTTAAATATATATAATTAATATACCAAATATATTAAATATATTAACAAATAAAAGCAATACATTAAAAATATATTGAGGTGCAAACCACGTATCTGATAAAGGTTGGTAGTCAGAATGTATTTAATAACACCATTTGTAACTCAATAATAACTAGACAAAAAAATGTTATTTACAACTGGGCACAGAATAAGAGTGGGCATTTCTCAATAAGCACGTGCAAAGATGTTCAGCGTCACTGCCACTGCAGAAAAGCAAATCAATACCACAATGAGATTCGATGTCGCACCCATAGGACAGTCACCAAAAAGATAAACAATCACAAAAAAAGACATGCAGGTGTACACACTGGCAAGGATGTAGAGAAATCAGAACCCTCCTACACTGCTAATGGGCATGTAAAATCATGCAGCCGCTTTGGGAAAATTTGATTAACTCGAAAGTTTTAACTGAGGTACCTTCTGGCCACACAATGTCACTCCTAAGTGAAGACATGTACACATTAAACTTGTACATAAATGGTCACAGCAGGACTTGTTCCAGCAAGAAATGGAAACAACCCAAATGTCCATCAACAGATGAACAGATAACAAAATGTGGCACGAGTTACTGGTCCAGAGAAAGAGAGGAGGCACTGGACACGCCACACCCCACAGGGAGCTCCGGCACTGCCGCGTCACAGACCCCAGGCAGCAGGCCCCACGTCAGGAGTGCCCACTCTGTGAACTGTCCGGAGCAGGCAAGTCCACAGGCAGAGGGAACCAGCGTTTGTCCAGTGTTGCAGGTATTGGAGGGAAATGGGGAATGAGTGCTAATGGGTGCAGAATTTGGGGGGTATGATACAAAGTCCCAAAACTAGACAGGGGTGATGGCGGAAGAACTCTGTAAACCCACCACTACCACCGAACCGTGCATTTTATCTGGGTTATGGCTCAGTAAAGCTATTTCATTAAATGTTTTTTAAAACATAAGATAGACATAATCGCCAAGTGTGAGGTAGACAGTGACCTGTGTGTGTCTTCTCGTGGGACTTGAGGACCCCGGAGGAGACGAAGCCGCGCCCACAGAGCTTGCACTTGTAGGGCTTCTCTCCCGTGTGGGAGCGCACGTGTTGCTTCAGATGGCTGGACTTCTTAAAGCCTTTGCTGCAGTAGTCACACCTGCAAGGCAACACAGAGCTCAGGCTGGGCGGCCCAGCAGCTGCGCATGGCATCTGTGGTGGGGACACAGAGCCAGCAGACTCCACCAGTGCCACCAACATCTAGCTTCAACTGTTACAGAGCCCAGGGTGCTAACACTTACAAAATCATAAAACACAAAACATTAGCAACAATACTTTGTTGGATCAAAGTCTGCTTAGAGTATTTGTAGTCCTAAATGTATTATTTCAAAATCAGTAAACCCTGCAATTAACTCCCTAGCAGACATAATTAGACATTTTTCTAAACAGAAAGAAAATTTATTATGTGCTACTTTCTCTGCTAGATCATTAGACATGTGAAACCCCCCACTGCCTCAGAGTCAGAATTACTGCTGAGTCTACCTGCCAAGTCACATACTCCTTTGGTTTATAAAATAAAAAACAGATTGTACAAATTAACATATAAAAATATGCAGCATTATTCCCCTTTAATTGTTGCCAAATAGATTAAAATTACTTTAACAATTAAAATAATTACAAATTTCAAAATTCCTCTTCACATGTTATTAAAAGTTAGCTCACTGAGTACACCCCTGTATTTTCTGTTCCCAAGTGTTAATCTCCAGCAGGAAGTCAATGAAGTCTCCACACGATAGCCTCTGTGTTACACTGGGTGTCTGCAGAGACATTCCTCTGAAAGACTAAAGACTGAAAACTGCAAATACATTCTGAAATTTCACTCCTATATACACATTTGGTTTGGTGAAGCTATCTACTAAAAACAGAAAGCAAGGCTCAGTGCCCATAGTTCAGTGGTTAGGACACCAGCCACGTGCACTAGGGCTGGCGGGTTCAAACCCGGCCTGGGGCCTGCTAAAGAACAATGACAACTACAACAGAAAAATGGCTGGGCATTGTGGTGGGCGCCTGTGGTTCTAGCTAGTTGAGAGGCTGAGGCAAGAGAATTGCTTA